>WURS02093669.1:0-23827 GCA_011762765.2 Rhinocypha anisoptera | reverse complement strand
TTCGTCGGACAATGAATACATATCCAAACATAAAATATAACAATTTAGAAAACTTTAGGTAGCCTTGAAGGTTATTCTAAGATCGCTTAGCAAGCCGAAATGCACGTTGTACGCATTAACTATTATTTGTGGAAAAGTGCATTTTCATTTATTCATATGGATTCCTTCCATTACGTCCAGCCTGCAACTGTTAATCTTATCCTAATAATTTGAAATTTTGCGTTTGACGGAGCTGGTGGCCATTCAGACTTAAATTCAGGACCTTCTGTTTAGAGAGGTTCAATGAGAAGTAAAGATTGCAACTTGTCAACATTAAAGTTTAGGCAGTTGTATAGACACCAATAATTGAGAATTTGCAAAGTTTGTTCACTCTTCTCAACTGAGGTATGAAATAAAGTTGATGAGTATATTACTTTCATCTGCATATAGAATTGCTTTAACATTCTTTGTCTACAATAAGTTATTAGGGAGATCATTAATGAGAATCAGGAACAAAGCAGGGCCAAGGACTGAGCCCTGGGGTATACCACTATAGATATTTTTTGCAGAGGACTGATACTTGACGCCATCTATGTTTAAGAGGACTCTCTGTGATCTATAATAATAATAATTTTATTGATCCCAGGACATCATTGTATGACATATAGGACATGTCAGAAACATAATAAATATTCATACAGTATCACAATTTTAGTCATACACAATTTAATATGGTATACATAAGAAAAACATCATCATCAGTACTTCAATCCGAAGATTGGCAAATTTAATAAAACAAGATTTCATTAAATACCCATAAATTCATTAACAGAGTAAAAAGCATGCGACAATATAAGTATCTTTTTAATTTGGTTTTCAAAATATTAATACAATGTACACATTTTATATTAGTTGGCAGTTTATTGTATAACTTGCATGCCATGTTGCATGGTCCTTTTTCAAATAATGAAAGGTTGTGTGACACAAGCCTATTTCTTCTTCTGGTATTATAATTATGCACATCACTGTTTGATTCCCAGTCCAAGATCAATTGTTGCTCTTTAACATACATTATGGCATAGAACATATAAATACAGGGAAGAGTCAGAATATTAAGCTCTTTAAATAATTGTCTACAACTGGTCTAATATATCTGATAAGTATCTGTCTGATAAGTAGTCTATCTGATAAGTATGACTGAATCCATTTATTAGAGATGCCACATCTCTCAAGTTTTGTCAAAAGTAGTTGATGATTAACATTACCAAATTCCTATGAGAAATCAACAAATAATCCTAGAGCATGTAATCTATCATCAACAGAAGTTAGAATAAAATTTACAGTATCATTAACTGCTGATAGTGTGGATCTATTTTTTCGGACACCGTGCTGACTAGTACAAAGTAAGTATGGGACTCAAGAAATGAAATACAACGATTATAAAGCAATCTCAAAAAATTTGGCGATCTGTGACTAGACTGACATACAGAGCTTATAGAAGAATATTCATGATATAATTATACTCGTTTGTATTATCAAAGCTAATTGCAAAAAGATAGGCCTTAAACAATGTTGACAGCAAGTCTTTTTGAAAGAGGTCTAGCATGTAGATTTATCACTCATTATATTTCTAGAAGATTCTCAGATTTAGCCTCTTGAATCCTGGCCAATCTCTTGGTTACTTATGGTAAAGATGAGATATGCTATATACTGGTATATGCCTCCAAATGCAGATGCACTCATAGATTTAATCACTTTTGTCAAATTTATAAGTGAATCCACATTTTGTAAGATAGGACTTTTATGTTGCCCATAAATAATCACAATAACATGTAAATATGAGGAGTGGTACAGATTTTATGTTCTCTACACTTCCTAATAAGGTTGTGACTCTCAGAGATTCGATTTCAATACTTACACGGGACTCAAATATGATACGGCTCATAGGAAAATATGTCATGGCATAAAGGAATTCAGAATTTTGCCTAGCAGTAAATTGCTAAATGTTTAGAAAAAATGAAATTGGCATAGATATTCAAAACACTTGCTCAATAATGTATAGGATAAAGGAACATTCCTTCCTTTATCCTATACATCATGAAGGAGTTCCACATAGTAGAGCCGAGTATGATTTCCTACTTGCTCAATAGATTATCTGCAATAAGAGGAATAATGTTAATCCTTTTATCCATTTGTGAGCAAACTTCAACTTGCTGCTTTGGAAACCTCTCAAAAACGACCTTTAAAATCTTTTCTTACTCCTTTAGGTATATAGATAACCCATTGTTGATTGGAGGGAAGAAGTTTGACCTCCGCCTTTATGTCCTTGTCACATCCTTCCGTCCTCTGAAGGCCTATCTCTTCAAGTTGGGGTTCTGCCGCTTCTGCACTGTCAAGTATGACACAGGCACCCATGAGCTGGACAATATGTATGTCCACCTTACCAATGTCTCTGTACAAAAACATGGGGTTAGTAATTCAATGACAGCAATACTCTGACATTTTTTAAATCTTTTGCCTTGCTGACTTTATGGTTTTGAGTGTCCAAGACTCCTATTGAATTTACTCTCTCACTCTGTTTATATAATAATGGTAATGTTAAGGTGATCCTTCAATCCATTGTTCTCAACTTTTACTTCATATTTGAAGTTTTACTCCTTTCCAGACAATTTGAATGAAAATTTTCCCTATGCCAGATCCCTCATGTTTCACTCAGGAGAATCAGTTAGCACATTGGATATTTGTTTCAATTATTAGAAGAATACCTACTTTTTTGTTGCCCTAACAACAAAGACTATTTTGCTCCAAAGATTCCACCTAAATTTTTCAAATATAATATGTCCTCAAAGATGGTATTTTATGTGAAATGATTAGCAAAATAATTCTGAATACATAGATGCATTTGTGTTAAATGAATTTATAAATGAAATGAATTACAATATATAAATTCGTGGTTATGTACACTATTCTTTGTTTACATGTCTGGTCCCTCTGAGCTGTAAAAACATTCTGTCTAGAGTAATATCACCTAGGATTTTTTTTATTTGGGAATGCAGGGTTAGACTCAATAATTTCAACAGTAGCTGAAACTCAATAACAACGATAGTAAATCAACTCTTTCTAGAATTCAAAATAATATCACAGTACTATGGATACATATTTTTTATTATGTACTGTATGTAAAAAAGTATCCAGGTTTATTTCTACTTAACTCCTCTGTGCACGGCTACTCTACTTGTGAAAGAGAAAATTTTCACATAGTGAAGCAGTCTTGTGCTGTATCCAAGAAGACTCCCTATAACTCCGACTCTCTATTTTTAACAAATCAGTGATGACTATTAAGAATTCTCTCTATATATTTTTAAGACTGAGCTTAAGAAGCTGCTTTTAATCAAATGTTAACAGTGTAAATTAATTCACAAGTGACAATCTGTAACATATTCCACATAGGGCTCTATTTGTTATGTTCTCATTTTTTTCTTACTCCATTTGTGATGACTGATATTTCATGGAATGGTACTTTTTTGTCTAAATTGATGACCATTGTCATACTTCAGACCAACAAAATAAAGAAATTATTATTATTAATTCATCTCATTCCTCAAAAGATTCTGATGTGATTGGCTCTCTGAGTTTAGGGTGAATATAATGGCATACATGGAGGAAAACTGAGTGTGCAGAATTTGAGACTGTACCTGGAGGGGACGAGGGGGAAGGCAGTCACTGAGCGACTCTTCTCCTCCATATCATGGCTCATAGTGCACTCACTCAAGGCTGTGGCTCCTGTTATGGCCAACGATAGACACTGCTTTGAGTGCTATGGCTATGACATCATTGTGGATGATCGCTTGAAACCGTGGCTCATAGAGGTAAATGCCATGCTTAATGTCCATTACCACAATTTAATAAACTATCAACTCTACCCTATTTGACTTCCTTCAAACAAACCTCTTTTAGCACATGAAGATCTGTTAAATATTGGATCACTCATAAATACAGACATCCTAGTCCTACTACTATAACCTTCCATTGCCTTGTATATACATAATGTTTGACAGACAGAATCATGCAAAAATTTTGCCTAACTCTGATTTCCACCAGTATGAGACTAGAAACTTTGGAAATCTTCACCGAAGTGTTGTAAGAACAATTGCAGCCAAGTTAGGTCCTAGAGAAATGGGCATTAAATTGTACAGTGCATTGCCTAATATAATAAAGGATATTAAATTAATGAATTTAAATATAATTTTTTTAAATTCCTGAATTATAAATTGTATTACGTATCCTGTAAGTCGAATGTCTGGACAATACTTTTTGTGTTAAATAACTGGACAAAGTAATTAGTTCATTCAGTTATTGTTATTACTTGTGTCTGAAAGTATTCATTTACTTCTTTGATTTCTGATGATTTTACAAATTTGTTTCTGTGTAACAAATAGATCATTCTCTAGTTCCTTGGTGAATTTCTCCCAGTGATCTCTTTTTATCCCCATCTCTTCTGCTATTTATGTATTCCAAATTGATCTTCTCTTCTGTGATGCCATTTCCTTCACTTCTTTGCTGTAGCAAGGAGTATTCTTTGTAGAGCATTTGTTCCTGTTTGTAACTTTGCTTTTGTCCTAATATCTCAGATGTGGTCCTTGTTATTTTATTTCGTATTTTGCTCTGTGCTGTTGCTATTCATCATCTTCTATTTTATTTTGTGATAATCTTTCTTTATCTTGGTTTTCATATAAATTTTTTTTGCTGTCATCTTGAAAAGACATATTTTTATTTTGGTGTCATTAGCATAATTTCTGTATTTTATTAATTTTTAATTTCCCCAATAGCGACCTATGATCACTTCCTATTTCTGCTGATGTTTGAAATCTCTAATCTAGTATTTTCTTGGGTGAATATTCCTGTTTGTGACCATGTAATCGGTAATAATTATTGGACCTCTACTATTTTCAAATGCATATTTATGTTGAAGCTAATGTTCTAAGAAGGTTGTTTATTCTCTGTTCATTTTGTATGCAGAAATAATCTTTCACCAATGTTGGTTTTCATTTTTTCATTTTATTTTTTGATATTCCCTGTATTACATCTTTTACTATCCTTTCATTCATATCTCTCAGCTTTCATTTATAACAAATTATAATCCTGGACATTTTCTGAATGTTTAAATCTCCTTAAGGCTGTCAAAGGATGATAACAACACCTAGCTCTAAACAAACATGGAATTACCAGTTCATGAGAGTTCTGGAAATAAAACAAGTGGTATATGAGAAATGTCAATCCAATTTACTTTTGATCGCTCTGAATGAGTACTTTTATCCTTTTTAAACTTTCAATTCACTTGGTACTAAGTTATAATATAATCATACAATAATATAACATTATTCTGTGGTGTTATATATATATTTTTTTTCGAAGTTGTGAATTAAGTTACTGTGAAGGCTTCCACAGTGGTTATCCAATGAAATCTCAGTTTTCAGGTTTCTCCTGCGTTGATTTGTCCATCAAGACAAAACAACATGGGAGCAACCAAAAAACTGAGATTTATTTGTGAATTAATTATGAACCCCATATGTAACTATCGTTTATTGTATGCAATGGTATCATTATTGTGAGGGAGGAACTAATTTATTAACATGTATTGCCTATATATGTACAAGACTGTGTAAAAAAGTAACCCTAATGTGATGGCATGTTGATCCACTTTGGCACTTTTTTCGGCACACAGAATTTTGCTGTGTAGGCCTGCTAGTTGTCATATACACTGTGACATCAGTAAACGAAAGCAGGCATGGTGCCACTCATAGAGACATGCTCCAAAGAATAGCACATTGGATGGGAAGATACCACATTTAAGTAGAGAAGGGGAAAATCTATTGATATAAATATAAGAATGCTGAAACAATGTGACTAGATTCCTTCATTGGTTGGCAGATAAAATTTTTAAACTGCAAAAAAAATTTTAAAAGTGTGACCAATGCATCCAGATTTTATAATGTGACTCTTCTTGCTTTTCAGGTAAATGCATCCCCATCTCTCACTTCAACAACTGTGAATGACCGAATTCTCAAGTACAAATTAATCGACAATATAATATCTGTTGTTCTACCACCAGATGGGATACCAGAGTGAGTTCTCATTCATTACATTTCATTCTCTATGCAGTTCTGAATACTTGCCCCACTTCAAAATTCCCTTTTATGTGTGCATGAACAGTTAGTAAGAAATGAGTGCTTCGGGAGAGCCTAATGGTGCAACTGTTTCAGCTAGTAACGGCATAGTATAATGATACCTTAGAAACTTAATTCCCTTATCCAGGGAGAAAATTACTTACAAGCTCTAAAGAAATTATTGCTGTCTTTCACTTACAACACACTATAGAGTAAAAAGTCAAGGGTAATAAAGTAATCTGAGGAATGCAACAGAAGTTTAATTTTAAAATTCCATTATTCAGTATTCATTTTGCCATAGTAATTTCTCATGATAAAAGGATGAATTTGTTTCACTGGTTTGTATCTGCTCATAAATAATTGATTGAGACTAGTTGAAGACTTTAGTTTTGAAAGTAGTCAGGTCTTTAGCGAATTAACTTTTACACCAGATTAATGAACATAATAAAGCCAAATAACAGATGAAAACTTTTTTTAACAGCATCAGTTTATTTTAAATCGTGTGATCGTATATATTCAGAGTCATCTGCTCTTGCAAAAAGGAAGAAAAATTCAGTATTTAAACCATTTATACCCACACTGACCCAAACTGAGAGGTTAGTGTAGGAGAGAAGATCAATAGCTATTGTCACTGTGGTTTTTTATAATAAAAAAAGGTCTTAGTTGGGGTGAAAGTGAGACTACAACATTCACTAGAAGGGATTGTAGTATTGACAACAATCCCTTCCAGTGATTGCCAATGCAACAGTACACGTAAAAATAATGGTGGACCCAAATATATGGTTCTTTACCTCTAATATGAACTCTCAAGTGACATAAAAAAAATAATTCCTATTGTATATTTAAGCTTAAGTTTAGGAACTAGGGATATGCCTGTGTTAAATTCTTTGAATACCCTTTGAATATTTTTCAGTTAATGCCCCAATCAGCAATTGAATTGGTGTGATGATTCTTTTGCATGAATACAAAGTGTGAGATGGAACAAGATCCCAGCCCCAGAGGCCCTTGGCAACTTTCAGCTGCTACTGGATGAGGAGCTAGCAGCCCAGGATGAAGCCACCCACTCCTCGGGTGCAAGTGGAGGTGGAACAGGGGCAACAAAGGTCAGGAATGAGATGAGGGGGCCCATGCAGCGGTGGAAGTGAAAAGTGGAGACTCCTCTCTACAGCACACTCCATACCCTTCTATGCAATTGCAGGGTGTCTGTCTGCAAATGATCAGTTCATAGTGTGTTAAGTCCTAACACTTAGATATCACACAGATAATCATGAAATGATCACGTTGTAGTGAATGATATTGAACAGGTAATGCAACTTGTCAATTTTCATGAGTTGTTTTTTAATGTCTTGCACCTGGTGCGAAATGTGATCATTGAAACAAAACTAAGAACACTGCCTCCTTCTAAAATCCATAATCACTATTTCATCGCTTTTTAGAAAGAAAGCACATGTTCTGTACCACTAACTAGAAAATCCATTCAATTACTTGATGACAGGATTACTACCTGCTTTAATGGCTAACAAGAATGTGAAGATCCTCTATCACAGTCATTTTTTCTTCACTGAATATCTGCAGTCACTCCTGTTCCATCATGTGGTTCTAGACCAAGTTTCTCCATATTTTCCTCTCTTTCATTGTTCTCTTCCTGCATGCTTCATCCCAGGACATACCTCTCTTCTGAAAGTCCCTCATTCTTCTGCAGTCCAACATCATCGAACCATTGTTTCTGTATTTTTCCCCTAGCTAGGTCACTTCCCATTCTCTCTCTCTTTTTCCAGTATCGTAAATTTTTACAATCTTTGATTCTTTTTGGGTGTCCCAGCCATCTTAATCTATTACCTACTTTATTATGCCTAAGCTACTTACTCCAATCTCATTTCTGATGTATATTTATTTCTCTATACATTCTAAGAGGTCATGGTATCCCAGTGGTTAGAACTACTGAACAGGGGACCCAGGTTCAGGGGTAGCACATCTTTGTGGAAAACCACAAGCAGCACAGGGAAAGGAACTGGTCCTCCTATCCTGATGTGAATTTTCACATACCGTTGGGCTTAGTGCTAGGTGAGCTCCATCCTCAACTATCAAATCAACCCTATGCCCCTTGCTACGCTTGGCCCTTTTCCATAAAGCAGTTTTATAAAAGATTTCATCAAATCTTTTATAAAACATGTTTGGTTGCTCATGGTAAAAATTTTTTTTCTAAACCATGAAGTCCTACAGATTGAATATTTATAAGTGAGCACAAAAACATTGGTGCTTTTGAAGTAGTTCCCTTGCCCTCTGTTGAGACTTCACTGTGAATAGATCTTCATACTTTTGGTATTTATTCAATAATAATGAAACTGTTTCAAATTTCCAGCTACCCGCCAGCTTCATCAATATTTATTTACAATTTGTTTTCATGTTACCAGGTGGCATAATTATAGCAAGGTCATCTCTCATTGTTTTTTTACACAAAATAATTTTATGGAAATAAAACCACCATTTCATCAGTTAATTGCGCCTGATTTTAACACCATTTACCAATTAAAGAGAATTGCAAATGTTTGCTGTAGTTAATAAGTTTTCAGTTTTGTACTTAACCTATTTTCCCCTCCCAGTCCCCCCCTCTTCTGTTTCAATCTCTCTCACATTATTAATCAACTCACACACTGCTGTTCCAGATACCCCCCACCCCTCTTTTGCGCCTTTTATTTATATATATATATGTACCTGGATTTTCCCCTTGTTTTTTATCTGATGATGCTTTTGTTATTGAAACCCTGGTTGTGAATGAGTATTAAAAACTCCTGTGCCATAACATAGCATTGCATCATTTCTTAATGAATAGATTCCATAAAATTACTTCTGAAACAACATATTCAACAAAAGGCAACAATATTCTTCCAAAGAATATTTATCCATTGTGAAAATCAAAGAATATTATTTATCCATCCAAAATTCAACATTTTACAGCCTAGTCTAGTATTAACTACAAAACAAAATGCAAAGGAGAATCAATTCTGTCAATTTTATTAGAAGTGACTTTATTGAGCCTTGAGAGGATATATGTACAAAAAACCAACAAATAAAATGGGTAGGCAGTGGCAATTTCACAATTGTGTGCACTGAAAAATGCACAGGCAATGTAAAGCACGTGTGTGAATGTGTGTGTATATATATATATATATTGGTTCAGGTTATCTTCTCAGCACTCAATCTGCATCTCTTGTATTAACCTCTTGAGGTCTGAGAGATTAACATCCTCTGTGCCATTGGGCACATCACTCAACACAACACCAGCCCTCTTTTCTAAGAGACCCTTTAGGATGGCCAGTTGATCCCTTGATATTTGCCTCAGCTCTGCCTCAACATCAACACCCCTCACCCTCCATTGTCGAGCCACACTTATGCAGAAACTCTCAAGTGTCCTTTTAAGTCCACTGGATGATACCTCCTCCTCCTCGCCCTCCCAGTCATCAGGGGGGACTCCCAGCAGCAGCAACATATTCCCAATGCCACTAGGACATGAAATCAATGGGAGGAGGGCCTCGAGCAACTCGATTGCTAACGTGAGGTGGAGGGTGCTACCGCCTGATTGGTGACCATTTCCACTCACCATCTGCTCAACCCATAGATTGCTCACGAGCTCAAACACAGTGTCTGCATGTTTCCCTGGAGGAATGATTTACAACAATTCAGTACATCAGATGTCTAACCCTTCAGAGAAGTTAATTAGACAAATTCTTGGAAGTTACTCCACAAATGTGCCAAAACCAAACAAGATTAATGAATGCTATTATTCCTTGCCCTTATTTGAGGAGAAATTGGTTCTTCAACTCATATTGGTGTAATTAATTATTATACATTAACCTTTATAGAAATGTTTTTGTACTGAATAGCTTTTTTAATTTATAGTGCTAAATTCAATAAGAGCTTCAGGTCATTTAACATAGTGGTCAAATATTTATGATCTCCAAACAGGTTATTATCTTAATTGCAAAAAATAACCATGTAGAACCTATTTTTAGATAGGTATTCATAGAGTACAGGATCAGTTTAGGTGGTACAATCCAAAAAGGTCTCTGTTACAGCATTATTCGACAAGGTCAGTAAGGTTTTCAACTGCATTCATTTTAGCTGGGACTTGCTACCAATATTTCAAATACCAATAACAAAAACTTTCCATTTGCTTCAACATACATTTTTCCCAAGTGATTAGTTTTCACCAATAGTCAGTCATATGCTGATTTCTCCTGGATAAGGTGTTTCAATTTAAATTCTGTCATTCAATCTAGAAAGGGTGGATATTTCATGAGATGTGAGTCTCAGATAGCTTTATCATCTGGATCAATTTTTCAATGCATAGTTGGTTTCAGGAATTCTCCATATATATGTCATATTAATTATTGAAAGCATAATAGATTTCATAATAGGATAAAGCATATTAAATCATGATTCATTGAATATCATGTAAAAACATCCAAAGTGATAAATCATATTATTCTGTAAATATGTGTGACTGTAAATAAGTTTTGTAGTAGCTTGCTATTGTGTGTATCATAAATGTATATTAAATGACCATTAGTATTTAACAAATATTTAATTTTTGACTGTTTTTGTCTTGATGTGTCCTAAGTCATGACAAATATGAATTTTGGAAAAATTAAATTATTATCATTAATTTATCCCATCATTTTGAAATAATTACCGTATACAAAAGATCTTAATAATATCATGAAAAGCCATTACCATTACTTCCAGACCATTACATCATATGAATTACCTGTATACCACACAATCCATTTTTACCCTCCTAATGTAGGAGTTGCAATTTATATTTAATTTATACAATGTATTTCAATAAAATAAAGTAAGTGCATATACTACAGCAAAATAGGAAGTAGGTAAATTAAAGTAACCATAAATGGAGTTTCAACAGGAACTAAAAGAAGGGACATAAAATCATAACATAACAAAATTCACTGAGAAGGCTGTCACTTGGTATCATTCCATATTAAACAATATTAGCTTCAATACTTTGTATATTTTAAAAAAATTTAAAAGAGTAACACCAGCTTTGGCAATAACTTTTGAAACTGGTTGTGTCCCAGATGATGCCTTATCAAGGTAAAACCAGTCACATTCATTTAAAAGATAAATTTGTGAAAAATTACAAAGTTTGAATCATTTCCTATGGAAGTAATACTTAAACACTTTCCTTAAGTTTTGAGTTCAATCCAATTGACTACCAAGATAAACACATCACTAAATCAAAGAAAAGTGATATCACCGATTAGAGAGAGATGATTGTGGACTGTCAGTGACAGCATTTTTCCAATTTCTAGGCTCATAGAAAACTTTTTCCCATGGTTCACTGGAGTACTTACCCAAGGCATTCATTCCCAATTCATGATATGTCATCCGGTGTAGCACAGTGACCCAATGGGCACAAGCCCCCCTTAGCCTTCGGTGATTCAAGTGACTGTCAGCCACATCCTCACTGTGGCTAGTAACTTCTTTCAAGGCCTCGATGAGGGCTTGAATACAATCCTCAGTGGAAAATCGCTTGCAAAAGTAATCACCTTCATACCATGTCAAATTAAATAGCGACTCCATCAGTCCAAGGGTGGTTGTTAGCAGTTCCTCTAGAATCAAAAGACATGCATGATAAGTAATTACTTGCTTACGTAACAAACAGGGAATAGAGAAGAACTGTATACAACTTTGAACACAATGGGCCTTTTAGAATGCCACATATAAGACAATAAGAAAAAATTCTTGATTTTTTCAAAGAATCTAAGACGAGAGAAAAATGTGCTTGTGTTGGGACACAGGAGTTTCACTTACATTGTGTAACATCTCTACACATTGTGTAAAAATGATGCTAAAACTTGCAAAAATTGCTGACAGTGTTGCCTCCATCTCCAACTCTCAACCTTCCACCTATCTAAGTTTCCTATCTGGGAAAGATCCCCCAAATATATCACGTTTGCTTTCATTATCAACCTTTAAAACTACACTAATTGCAAACACTGAAAATATGAGGAAGTCTCAAAAAAATTGTATGAAAGTGTGGTGTGATTTTTCAATTATTAATTCTGGGACTTCAAGTTAAAGGTAAGCAACAATCATTATATTAATCAACATCCATTAATATTAGCTAATTAGCACCAATTGGGTACCCCAAAGATCACAGGTTTGAAATTTGCCCAGGGCATGGGTGTTGTGTTTGTCTCAAACACTGAAGATTTGGCATCAGCAAGGGTATGTGGCTGTAAAAATGTGCACCAAGACCACTTAACAAAGTGACCCCAGATAAAAATTGAGATAACTTAGGAATAAAAAAGTATTTGCTAATTAGTAATATAAATGATAATATATACAATATAATTTTTCAGGTGTCAAAAAATCAAATATGGAAAGGAAAAAGCTATATGGTGCACAAATCAAGAAACTAAAAGCTAAGAAGTAATTTGAGTAGCATAAGCAGAAGGGCTAGTTGGAAAATTATTTGAAGAGGGGAATTGCAAATCAAGAACTTTGTGAATTCATCTTGGAATTTAACAGCTGATATCAGGAATGGAAAAGAAGAAACCGTTGAGGAGACACAAGGGAACTATCAAAATTTGTAATTTGACATTCCTCAAGCCACAGTGAAGAAAAATAACCAGAACCCCAACACTTGAGGACACTAATGTGGAAGGTATAAGCATAACTTTCAATGTCCCTATAATGTGACCTATAAGTGACAAAATAAGAGAGATCATCATTGAAAGAGGTCCAGGGCAATGGGAGAAAATGATGGTTTTCCTAGAGATAGTACTGGTCTTAAGTTCACTCAGGCTTACTATGTCAGGAAATTGACTAACAAAGAAAATGTTTGTAGAGATTGAGTTGTGTATTCCACAAAGGGGAATTGTGTATTTTATTGCCTAAGCAAAATTCTAATTGCCTCTAATAGTGTTAATATTATTAGGGTATGATAACTAGCAAACTTTATCAGTTACCTTCAATATCCATGAGCCCAGTACATAAAGAGTAAGATATTACTCCATGGTGCAGTAAAAGTCATTCAAGTAATTGTGTTAAGAGTGTGGTAGTTTTTAAAGGAAAAACTTAATAATCTTAGTACACTGGATCATAAAGTAGAAAATATGTATGCTTTCAAAATATGGCATGGGATGGTGGTCACCGATAGAATACATACTTTGGGGGAGGTAGGGTTATTTTTAACTTTTTGAGGTGCTAAGATAATGTTTTCATGAAGTAATGGTAACTTTTGAAAAGTAATAGAATCATTGTCAAAACTGGGTAGTTATATCAAAATGTGTAGGAATATCGAAGAAAAAAATACTGTGCTCTAGTTATGAACAAATATTCAGAATGAGAAAACAGGCTTACTTTCAAAAGATATTTTTAATTGAATATCGAGTGATACTAAAAAATAAAAGTAATTTTCAATTTTTATAGACTGAATATTTGATTTTAGTCACAAAGAAATGGATACCAATAATGTATTATGTAAATGTCAATGAAAATCATGTTTACATGTAAGCACTTCTTTTGTGTGCTTTTGAATGAAGAGAAAAGTTTTCGGAATCCATAAAAATCTCTATGCCACTAGAGAGAATTAATCTAATCTTAAAAAAAAAAAATTCTTTAAGATGTGACAATTAGAGCGATTTGAAGGCCTTTGGATGATTGCTATTGAAAATTATAATTTAAATAATGTTAGCCTGTTGGCCTAATGATAAACCTATCCATTAATTTTCATGAATCAAAGCCAGAAATGTAAATATTTACTTCTTCTAGTTTTTCGCTAACTTGTGTATTTATTTTGAATTTAAAGCATTGTGTTTAGCATGTGTACTTATATAAATCTTTGTCTTTATTTGTTTCACCCTTATACAGTTTTTGTCCTTTTTGATGGATTTTATGGACTTATTTAGAACAAAAACATTAGATGTGCATGGTTGGGGGGAGGAGGGGCTTAAGTCATATTGACATGGGGTCTCTAGTATGACTAATATGCCAGCTTTGGACCAGAGTGAATCATTTTATGAATCTTTATGTATGCAACAATTCCAGTCCCCTAAAAAATAAAAATAGGGGCAATTTACCATTCCTGGAGCTGGCAAGAATGAAAGTGACTGAGCCGTAAACCAATTCAATCTCTTCCTTGAGACACTTGATCCACTGTGATGACAATTCCTTTTTGCCAGCCTCTTCAACAGCATCAGTATGTTCATCATCATCAGAAACTGACTCAACCCTTTTCTTTGTCTTTTTTCCCATATCCCATATGCAAGTCGTTACTAGCCTGGCCAACTGCACCAAAGTTGGACTATCAGTGAAATTCAAGAAGTTAATAATGACTCTTAACAGTCCTTCATTGGAGTTAATTTGTTGTCGGACACTCTCTTCACAAGCCAGGTTACCAAGGATTCCAATCATAATTTCCTAAAATGAGCGATTAGATAATCATCATCAATTTATTGTTACATAACAAAAGATATAAATCATTCCTTGAGGAAGTGGCTACAGTGTGCCAACTGGCTACACAGGCTATATAACCACTTCTTCTAGAGATCTGTGAATGTCATCCTTTAAATGACCAATCATTATAAATTCATTTTTCATATTTTGTCACGAGTGAACTATTGAGGGAGTACTTCCGAATTTCATTATGCATTCCCAGACAGCAAATAGATATCTAGTAGTTATTTTATTGTCCAAAAACTGCATATCTAATAAATGAATTCCTCTCGGTTCTTCAACTGGGTAAGAGTGGCAAAAGGCAACAACATTTCAGCTGATGGCTGAGTCGGCTATTGACACAGTGCCTTTTACCACTCTTACCCCGTTGAAGACTAGAGAAATTAATTTACAAAATATGCATGGGAAAACACAAGATCTTTTAGTATATCTAATAAATATCTATTGGTAGAACATCATTGATAGACATGATTTAGATATCTATTAAATATCTATGTGTAGATCATCTACGGATAGACACGATTTAGATTCTATTTGCTCTGATAGATATCTATATTGTGGGTCCCATATATATTTAGTAGATATCTTTTGGGAGTTATCTATTAGATGTGTATCTATTGAATATCTAATAGATATCTATTGGTAGATCATCTATGGATATACATTTATAGAAATGATTTAGATATCTATTTGCTGTCTGGGTTTGTAGTCTTAACAGTACATGCATCATTGAGTATTCTAAGAGTGGAAATTTGTTTTTAAAAATTGATAATTTAATTGTGAGCATTTTTTGTCTCAATAGCTATTTTTCCACAGAAAAAGAAGAACAATACGAAAGCAAAATTATTTGACAAAAATCATGTTACACTGAAAAAAATTGATATTAGTGTGGTATTATGACTTTTGAACATAAGTTAAAGTCATGCTTTCTTGTGGTAAATATTAAAACTTATGTATCGAATCCGTGGAATATTTGGTACAGAAGATTTGTTAAATATTGTTTAACTAAGACATATCTTTGAACATCTCTAACAATGTTATATTCAGCCTATACTTTCGAAATAATAAACACGCACCTAAACGAAGGACATTGAAGTGTCCATTAATTTTAACTCACTGTGAGCCGAGGAGAGCTACTAAATTTTACAATATCTGCTATGAGATCCAGCGCATCGTGATGTACTAAAAATTTTGCAACGTCGGGCTCTATTGTCATGTCCCAAAGTAGGCCAAGATCACTCTCCAGATCTGGTTCCAGACAATAGTCATCGGAACTGATCTTTTCCACACCCTCCTGTAAAATTATCAAGGCAATATGAATAACACAAGTATGCCACAAAGTCCATTTATTTCTTCCTCAAACGTAAGAAAGCATTCAATACCTCTGACAGTTTCATTAAGGTCCTTAACACCCAACGCTCACTATACATTGTATCTCCTATAGCGTCACCCTTCATTTTGTCAGCGTCCTCTTGCATTAGACAAGGCAGAGAAGGATTCATGTTGAAAGTAACTCAAGAACAAGTATTTTCTGACTAAGTATCCAACTAGACCTTGTGGGTTAACTAACTGACATTTGTAAAAATACATTCATCGAGATCAACCCTGATTACGAAGAAATAACTTAGCGCTGTGATTAGTTTAAAACGATTTTTCCTAATAAATCCATCTTAGCTCAAAGAAATATGCAAGAACTTCAAAACAAATCCATCTGTTAAACTCTTCGCTGCCTAATCCTGACGTCCTTTCATAAAAATATTTAACTCTTCACAAACTCCATGATAGCTTTTACTTGTTTTCAAGATTTCACGATCGATGAAAGCAAAGAAATTTTAGAGCAAGAAAGACAGTTGTCTTTTAACTACCTCGTACCATGGAAACCAACAATGCAACTTCAACGATATTAACGCCCTCAGCCTGTAATTCATTAAACTACGATGTTAAGCAATTTGAGGTTTCCATTATGGGAAGTTCGAAATGTGGTTTGAATATAATTAATTCGAAAATCAACAAAGACAGTTTTGTTCAAACGGAAAATAACAATCATACTTTTACAACATGATCTTAAGTACAAAACCACCATGCTTGGCAAAAATACGAACTAGTCACACGTAGTTGACAAAGGTACCTGTGTCAATTCTGCAAGACATTAAACGATTTTCCTAGATTTCCAAAACGATTCCTAGTCTTTGTAAGAGATCTTTCAATAAACTTTTCTACAAGTTTGGCAAGCAGTGTTTAAAACAGTTTTAATCAGTATCTTGTACAATAGATATTAAATTTCAATGTGTGAAATATATCTATTTGAGACCATTTCTGTACCTAAATTGAAAATTTAGTTAAATGAAAATAGATATTATTTTACTGTTAGATAGCATTTCAATTAAAACCTAAGGAAATAGAGGACGAATCTGTATTCCCAGTGGCTAAACCTTAAATATTATTCTGTGGAAAACCATACAAGACCTCTATTTGTTTCTTAAATATTTATTTACTAATAATTATTAATCATATACGATGTTAATGGGAGAGTTTTCGAAATGCTTGTAAGTACAAATCCTGATTTCAGCCATGAAAATTATGAACGATTTGACTTTGTAGTGACCTGTCCATAGTTTTATTTAATACGTATTTAAGTCAAAACTATTTTTTTCTTTAGAATTAGTTTTTAATAAACAGTCTTAGAATCTCCATCCTGTTATTAGAACTAGGCACATTTTGGACGGTGGACAAATTTAATAGCTATCTCCCTTTGCACTAGTTCTTTCTGTATCCATAGCCATGCTTCATTAGGAAGTTTAAAATCTCCAATAACTTCATCAGCTCCTTCCAATGCCTGTTGAAATAATGAAACTAACTTGTCTTACCTCAAAGCTGCATTCTGTCAATAGTTCATGAACTATTGACAGAAACTAACTTCCTGCACTGAAAACTAGTTAATTGTTCCTTTCAATTTTTATTTCACCTTGTGTTCACTTTATTGTTTAGCACACTCCATTTTTTAAAGAATATTTTAGTAGATGAACAAATTAATACTTTTTGCTATTATTTTCTAAGGAATTTTGAAGTTATCTTTGTAATTCATGGCATAATTGTGTTTTACAGAAGTCCATATTATTCCAGGCAATTTAACCCCTCATGCACGGCCTTTTAAATTTTATTTAAATCCCTGAGGACGGAGTAAAATTGACTTTAAACGAGTTAGTAGTGACTACCTCAGAATAGATTCCACTTGATGTAGTATCTATGTTGGATATGCCTGAGGGGTTAAGCTTATTTTACATAATCTGTAACAATTTGTCTGGCTTTTGCTGTTATTCCTTGTTAACCATATCAAGCTTTTATTGTACTATGTACCTTTGGCTGTTTGGTCATATTCCCCACTTTATACGTATTCTACTTTATTAACATGTGTTGAATGTCCAAGATAATAATCATGTATTTGGTAGAATGAGTTTGTTTTCATTTTATAATGGATTTCATTATATAATTGATAATAAAATCTTGAATCCTATTATAATTTTTTATAACCTACCTGTAGAATCCCAGTATGTAGAAGCTCTGATACTGGGATTCCAAGCTCTGTGTGGGGTGGAGTAGCTTATTTCTGTTGGTGCATCAACAGTCATTTAGCACCTCTTCAAATCATAGAAAAACTATTTGACACTCACAACACCCAAACCTTCGTGTTAGCCAGAGATTGCGCTACCTCCAGGTTAACTTGGTCAAATCTGATCATCAGATAGGGGCTTAGAGAAAGAGGTGGTAAAAAATTTACTATGGTTCTGTTGATCTACAATTGCTGAGATTTATGATCAGTTTGAATTTTACCCATGTTCATTACAGACATCATATCCTCTAATGGGTAAGAATTCCATCATTTACCACCAATCTACCGTTGTAACTAAGGGGTAAAAATCAAGTAAAAAATCTTTTGTGCTAGCTGGGTTGACTTTGTTGTTATACCTTAAGTGCCTAATGAAGATAGGAGGCAAGTGTGTGACCTGTGGCAAACATTTGAACAAAGACAAAGATTACATGACATTCTATTTGTGATTTTTAAAATAATCAATACACGTTTATTAAGATCATAGATAACACATCTGAAGATGTTTATCTTGTTAGATAGTTAAAATCTGTCACAACTACAAAATTAACTGGTTGTGTAAACTAACAAACCAACAATTGAACATTCACAAAACAAAGTCAGTCCATTGAAGACAAATTATGAAAAATTAGTCTAAAATGTGATGTATTATGACCATAAGTCTTAACCGTTTTGCACCGGAGCCCTAAACTAGCATAGAGTCCCTGCATATGAATGTGGCAAAATAAATAAAAAATAACAGAAAAAAAGGTCGTTTGTACTGGGAAGATGATTCTGAATGCCTGATATATTGGTTGTTTGACACGAAAGGGTTAAGAGAAAAACTTTTTGCTTCCTGAGCTAGAACAGACAAATATTACGAAATCTATCTCCCATATTAAAAGGGGATTTATTGAACAATGGGATAAACCATTTTTTTCAGGCTACTTTTAACATTGTAGATTACCTCAATCAAGTATGTAAGTCCCAGAAACAATTCCACCAAGATAGACCTGAAACTCTCCAATATTAAAAGGGGATTTATTGAATGGTGGGATAAACCATTTTTTTCAGCCTACTTTTAACATTGTAGATTACCTCAATCAAAAAAAGCAAACATTAAAAAAGTTAAAATTTATTTGACTTAATAATGCAATCATTTTAAATTCTAAAAACCAACTCTTCCTTTAACTATATCCCTATTTTAATCTGCAGAATGGAGTTTATCTCCATCCAGTTTTTTTTAGACCAATAGAGAATAAATGAAATAAGGCATAACTATCCTGGGTTAGGTAGTGAACAAATACCTAGTACCTAGTAAGGTACCATTTACTATCCATGAAATATGCCACTTTGTGACCTCAGTTTTGCTTGACTGGTACCAATTTAATGGGATTGTCCTTTAGATTGCACATTTCAATGCTCGTTTGATAATGGCTTGCTCTCAGAAAAATAAAATAATTTTCAAACTGGTACATGCCAGGAACATTTGTTATGGGTTATTCACAACACAGTGCAACTATCCCAATTTGCTATATCCCTCTTCCTGAGGTGTTAAAACTAGTATTTCCTAGTCACCAAAATTATGAGTCACAGTGGCCACTAACAAGATTTTTGGCTTCTACTAATACAACTGTTTCTTTCATTTTTTGGCATTGGAACAAGAATACAATTGAACCAAATTCAAACAGGTCCATCTTTTGCTATCCTATACACACATTCATCTGTCCAAAAACATATTTATTAGCTGACTTTACTCTGCATTTAAATATTAACAGAAGATTACTTGCTGTGGGTTCTGGTAGAGCATTTACTCTTTAAACATTGTAATTACCAATTTTTTTCTTTAGATTAGAAGAGATTCCCTTACTGGGTGAAACCAAGAATTAATATTACTGCTACTATTACATAGTTCTCCAATGCTACTTATAAGCAGATTAGTGTTGTGTAACAGCTTAAGCTTGCTATGCTGTGTTCGTCACACATTATACCATTTCCATATCTGGGGGTGCCAATGTTGAAATTTTGAGATAAACAATCATCCACAGCCCTTAATTTTCCACTATCAATGCAGAATCATCTCCATCAGCTACCATCACGCCAAACTTCATTCATGATAGGATAGTTTTGATTATGGCAGGCATTTCTCAATAAACAATAGCACTACATGTAGCACCACATCTCAGCACAAAGAGTAATGAAAACAACAATGCTCTCAGTTCATCAAAAATACATCTAAAACACTACAGATAACAATAATACACGGGGGAGTGAGAAGTTGAACTTGACTCAACACCGACACTAGAGCACAAAAAATCTATCTCCATCTTGGTAGTTGTAGAATTTGAAGGAACAGCAAAATGGCATAGGTGGTGACCAGCACCCCTCTGATGCTCACTATCCCTTCCCCGGTGGCAGAATAAATAATTGCACAATTCCCTATTAAGTTTTTAAGCACATGAGTGAAATTGCTAGTAGTGAAAACTATGCAGAGGCATGAAGTACACTTGATCCATCTTGCTCCAATATGAAATGGAACCTGGCTTCCCTGATTCTACCCACAAATACTTACCAAACATGTCTAAACTTTGGTGGCTTGAATCGATAGTAAGAGAAACCTATAGAAAACACACTGCCTTTTAGCAACAACAAACAACTTGGCCCACAAACAGTGATTCTAAGGGTGGATATCCTCAGAGGAACTGCAGGAGGTCTCCAAGCTTGTCCAAGTAATAGTCTGGCACCAGCATTTTCTCATTTACATCTTTGGAACTCTCCCATTGCTTTAGCTCCTCCTTGGATGTTACACCAGTCATGACAAGCAGTGTTTGAAGTCCACAATTAGCACCCAACAAGATGTCTGAGTTTCCCCTGCAAAAATTGACCAAAATTCGATCTATTCATCTCCAAATGGAAGGTGATGTATGGCACAAACAATGAAATATCCATGTGGCCAAGAAGATGCATGTATAAAGCTGCAAATTCACTGAATGTCTCCTAGTCTAAAAAAATGAAGAAAATCCATTCCATTATTTAGGTTTTTAAAGGGGATGCTAAACTGTATAAAACGTTGCCAATAAGTGAATAAATGAAAAATAAGTTCCAGAAAAGTGTATATGAGGTCAAGAAGTCATTGATGATAAATCTTTGCATTTATGGAAATTAGACTTTGGTGAACAGTATATTCCCATGAAAGCTTCCTGGTTTGGGATAAAAATGATTAAACTTTATGAATATGGAAAGAATTTATGGAATTTTATTATTACAGTAGTACAGAGATCACATTAGGCTATAAAATCACATATACCACAAAACTTTTCTCAATAAAAAATTGTTCTAAGTCTGTATGAGAAAATATTAGTCTTGGGCAGATGTGTTAATATGGAAAATTTATTCAGGAGTCCTCATCTCTTCCCGAGATTAGTTCAGACAACAAAAGATGCTGTTGGAACAAATAAAATTAAATGCAAAGATATACCAATAGATCTAAAAAAGGAACTAAATACAGAAGAAGTATTTGAAAGAGTGAGAAATTGGTTGCTTTGAAGTGGTAGGATAAACTTGATGTCGCAGTGTTCACTACTAGACATTGAGACCAAAAGCAACCCTTAGGTAAAAAGGGTGGGCTTAGAATCTGCAAATAAATCTACATGTTTAACCCACTTACGTAGAATGACCGATATATCAGGTGTTCAGAATCATTCCCCCACTACGAACAACCTTTTTTTATGTTATTCAGGTATTATCCCCTCACTATGAAGGACAAAAATATGGGTCGCTGTGCTTTAGCTAGATGCAAACCAGCCCAGGTATATTTTCTTCCCGTTTAGACCCAACTCAGGTCTTCTTGTTGAACCCTTCTCTCTGCTCCTGGGGAGAGGTTAATTGACCCTTGGTCAGTCTGGCTGCCCCTTTCTTGGAGTTTTTTTGTTTGTCCAGGGTACTTTTTAAAAAAGCCATTTTTACAAACTCCTGTAATATTTAAAAACTGAATTCCCATCATTTTGCTGAGATTATACCATTTTTCAATTGAAATTCTACCATCTATTTGAACTATGTTGCTGTATCATGTGCGGAAATAATTATAGGTAATCTTTGGGATTTCTGAACATTTTCACACAGAGGTAGGTAATATGTACAACAGTTCACAACATATGTGACCATAACATCATTAGTAAAACTTGTAAAAAAGAGTATTTTAGTTTACAATTCATCCTGTTCAAAAACTATTAACTACACTAAACCCTCACATAGCATGGCTCCTTGAAATCACCGCATCTTGTGAAATCATGCTTTAGGAATCCATATAAAATGGTGAATGCCAAATTTAGCTCATTGATCTTTTTAATTCAGCATAATATTTTATGGACATGCAATTGCCTTCCTGAGGAAAATAATTTCGCATTTATAATTCATACTTACCTAAATGTAGTAATTATTTGGTCTACTTATGCGAAAGACATACAATTAAATCAAAAAGCCATTTAAAAAAACATGAAGTCATTTGTCAACTATGGTACCAAGAATAGACACTGCATATTATGAAATTTGGATAGGAAGCCAAACCGTGTCTTGACCAAATCGCATCTTGTGAGTGCGCTCTATGTGAGGGTTTAGTTTATACTGAAACCTTGATTCATACTTTTGGTAAGAAAAAGCCCGAGGAGA
The DNA here is from genome assembly GCA_011762765.2 of Rhinocypha anisoptera. NCBI lineage: Eukaryota > Metazoa > Arthropoda > Insecta > Odonata > Chlorocyphidae > Rhinocypha > Rhinocypha anisoptera. Next base: position 946 of record WURS02093669.1, on the reverse strand, counting down.
GACATTTCATTCTATAACAAAAGGAGACTAAATAATCATTACAATTTTAACCTGAGAGTGAAATATAATAATTAAACAATAGTAGCTGCTGGTATGCTATTACAAGAGTCTTCTCTACAAGATCTTTATTAATTTTGATGATAGAATTTAATTTAAAAATTGCACACACAGAGTGAGTAAAAAAATTCATTTCTAACATAATATTTGTAATATTAAATATATATAAGTTTAAGTGAATGGTGAGGTGAATTGAGAGAACAATATATTTCATTCTGAATTTAAAGTGTAACATGGACCATAACCATGATATCAAACAAAAAAAAGGAATTCAAAACAATCACTCAACTTGAAATTGAATTCTAAACATTCTTTATATGCTGGAGTAACATTCTTGCATTAACATGTGGAATTAAAAATGTTTTTTTGCCTGCATATGGATAAACATTGCACGAGGCAAGAGAGAGGCTAAACATCATGTGAGGCAAGAGGAAGGTGAAATGTTGGTCAAGGCAAGAGAAAGGTGAAAGTTGCACCCATATTATTTTTAGCTGATTTTATGTTGGTACCTATCCCTTTATACAGGTATTTTGATTATTTGGTACTTAAGCCACCCGCCATTATTATGACAATATATGGGCAGATGACCTGCATTGAAAATATTACGTGATACATTTTCCAAATTATAGATTAATAGTTGTTTTGATATAATATAGTTATAAAATGTTACATTTATAAATCTCTTGAACATCCAAGAGATGCACATATTATGCCCACAAAATTTAATGTACCTACATCACCACCACAGTGATCAACCCGAAGGTTGGTATGATAAGTGAGGGTAGAGCTCACCTAGTACTAAGCCCACGGCATGTGGAAATTCACACATCAAGGTAGAGGGGCCAGTTCATTTCCCTGTGCCGCCTGTGGTTTCCCACGAAGATGTGGT
>WURS02093456.1:0-23828 GCA_011762765.2 Rhinocypha anisoptera | reverse complement strand
GATGAGGCCTAACTAGTGAAAAGTAACTGCGCTCCTTAACCGTCTCATTACATTTTCCTAGTACCCTCTTTATGAATTCTAACATTTTATTTGCCATTCCACAAATTTCCCGAACATGTTTTCCCAATGAAAGATCTTTCGTTATCGTTACACCTAAATATTTCGTACAGTCTACGTTGAATTAGTAGTATTAGTTCTTAATCTCCAAGCGCCGAGTTCCTTAGGGGTTATACTTTCTTAGTCGCCAAGTTCCTTAGACGTTCCCACACAACACGTGTGGAGTATGGAAGGTTGTGCTCCAAATAATTCCCCTCGTGAAATTTAGCATGTCTTCCAAATGTCCGGACATCTACCACACGCTTATAGCGTTACAAGTCAAGGGCTTCACTGAAACCGGCGTGCTCGAAACTTCGTCTCCCAAGCACGCTGAAGTTAATCCTGTACCTACCCGTTCATACTTCTCTACTTCTTCTCTTACTTCAATTCTCCTCGACTTCAACTCTACTCTAGTTCTACGCTACTAATTATACTCTAATCCAGTGATCCCACGAGTGGGTGCCATATGAGGGAGGTGCTTTGGTCTCGGGTGTCGATGAGAAACAAGGATTTTACGATCGGGGGGGGTGGTCGTGGATGTGTAGGTTTATAATTGCAAGAGGGGCGGGGGCTCAACAATTTTGGGAAACACTCCTCTAAGCCTATACGAAAGCGATGACGGGCGGCGGTCGTTGGCGCCGTTGGTTCGCGAGAGCTGTGCGGGCGAAGTCCGTCCGGCCCGAACTGATTTTCCTTAAAAATCATGTTTCTTCTTCGCGCGAAGGTCGTCCGTCTTCGGCGAATGCTCTCAGAGCTTGCAACGCACGAGGAAAGGTCGCGTAATCGCCGAAGGTTGAGACTCGTTCGTTCTCAGAGATCTCTTCTCTCCCCCGCCCCACAACTTCCCCGCCAATCCAGTCTCGGTGGCCCAGTGAAGCTTCACAACTCCTCCGAGTCAGCTCTGCGCTGCTAAGTTCAGTCGCCCCCTACTCCTCGGCGTCGGGGAATGGGAACCTGTCTTGACCTCCCGAAGATAGCCAATGGCACCCATCCTTCGCCCCACCCCGCAAGAAAACTTAGTGGTAACTGCTTGGGAGTGGGTTCATTTTCCCCCTCCCTCCGCGGACGGAAAACCCCGCGAGACTGCGCAACGTTGTATTTTTCCTCACCTTTTGTTTAATCTTGCTGGTCGGATGAATTTGCAGATGCAAATGCCATCTCTTGCCTAGTGCTGGAAACTAAAGAGACTTTTCATCGACGAGTCCAAGGAAGCTATCGTCCTAATCGACGAGGCTTCCGACGTCTTGGTTTTCCTACTCCGTTCCCATGCACCATCCCCGCCGATCCTTTGCCAATCTCCCAAAACCGGTGCGCAGATAGAGCGGAGCCAGGAAAGCGGACCACGCGTGCTATCGAAGGCTGCATTGGGGTGATATGGATCGTCACACTTCGCATTGGCTGTTGTCCATCGTCGTCATTCTGACATGCGCAGGTGGGTGCTGAAGATTTAAAGTGTCGCGGGACTGTTTCCATTCACGACTGCTGCTCACGTCACGACTGACCCTGCATAATCTTTCTTTCCTCGGAAGGAAAATCGAAGTGGTTCAGTGGAAACCGTGCTATGACAGCGTTGTTTGTGAATAGAAGTTCGGTATCGTCATGAGCCACAAAAAGGAAAGTCATGTTTAAGAAGTTCGCCAGAATTCTTTGTGGCTTCATTCCGTGGTGGTTTTTTTGGTTTCGATATCACCGTCGAATATCGATGACTCCTATCACAACTAATGAGAGAATAGGCTTGATAATAATAATAAATTTATTCATTCCACATAGGTCAAAGTTGTCACTGGAAAATATGTCATAATAAATATATAACACAATTACATGTAGCTACAAAATTTGGTCATATAATACAATTAGTGTAATGTACTTAGTAATAATGGTGTTAATATAAAGTAATTGATATGGACATGTGTTCATAATTTTTAAAAACCATATAATCATGAGTGATCTGGGCCAGCACAAAAATATAGTGTTTTTTGGGAACCCAACGATTGAAAACTCTTGGTGATGATCTAAATGAGGAATCGTGATGGGTCAGCAGGTATCGATTTCGAGTAATCGTCATTCCTGAAATGTTTGCACACTATGAAAATTTCAAACATTTAGGCAAAACACTTCTTTTACCTATGATTTACTTCCAGATAAACCACAACTTGTATCTAAACACCATCCAAATTGAATCGCATACCAATTGGGCTTGTTAAAATATTTTGTTACATATGATGTTCCGATTTGTGTAGAGACTGCAGCTGGTGTTCGAGAACGTAACCTTTCCCTCGACAGTCATGCCTAGCAAATTCATCGCGTAACATTGGTTATATCTGGCGCCTACTACACGCTCAAAGATTTGTATGCTTACCTTTTGAAAAAATTCCTTTACAAATGTGTGTAACCACTATTGACTGTAGATTCTCGTTCCAAACTTTCATTAAATAACAATATCCCGCGAAGAAGGCAGTTTCTTCATTTTAGTTCTGTAATGAATGAGGTTACAATTGTTTCTTGATTTGTATTTCTCATAACACTCATACTTGTTAGCCGATGAGGTATGTAAGAGACCTTAAGGTGCAGTCTTAACATTTCGGATAAAGATAAAAGGGCTGACAAGAAGGCGTTTGCGACAGCGATTAGTACTCCGACCCGTTACGAATGGGGAGGGATTTCCGATAGATGCTCGAAAAAAGACATGACCTAATGAAGATAAAGATATTTGGTGGCGCCGACCTATATTTTCCAAAATAGCGTTGAGTTCAGATAAAATTTTCCGATTAAATCTCATTTTAAACATTTGAGCATGAAATCAGTACCCTTTTAAAATTAGCATCCTGAGTTCGAGTAACCAGACAGCCGTAAGAAACTCGTTAGGCGCGAAAATTTAACCTTTTCAAACAATCTTCCAAACGAGCCAAAGCGTGGAAACCGAATAAATATCTTAATCGACTTCAGTAGTGTAAGTTTTTTTAAATTTTCGTCGATAACTGTACACAGTTAATTGTTCGTTCAAACTAGGTTGGGATCTCAATTTACAATTCTATGATCTACTTTCTTAATTCCCGAGTAATGCGTCAGCGGAGAACTTAAGAAGTCATTCTATTTTTAATCATGTTATTCCAAGAGAGGAACTACTGTGGGGGAAAATTGGGTTTCAGTGAACTTTGGTTCCATTACATCACTCAAGGACTTGACTTTTAACCTATTATTGACTCGGTGGCCGTAGATTGGAATCATGTACCTCAGACTTGAAAGGAGCCATGTTTCCTTATAAATTGCATTATCACCAAATTCACAATCCAGTCATAAAGTAACTTAATTTTTCTCTGTAGGTTTCTTTGTTTTGTCACTCCGACCTTTCTCCTCTTTGGAGGCATCTTTATGATCTGATCAGTTACAAAACGTTTTCTGACCATATGAATGAAATTATATTAACATTGAAATAATCAATGTTTTCACTCCACCCCAAAAAATACAATACAATCAAAATTGGTCCATACAAATGTCTTGGTTTAGACTTTAAATTCTTCTAAGGCTCAATTAGGATTGCCTACATGCATAATATTTGTTTTTATGTCTACATATTAGTTTTTATATTATTGTAAATTTGAAGTTTATACTGATTTTATATGTACCTATAACTTGATTTTAAGAAACTAAAAGGAAGAAACAGTGTTTGCATAATGACATTTTTATTAGTAGAAATGTTAAATAAGAATTTTTATTGTCATATATCATTAAATTTTTAATATTAAGATTATATATTCTTTCTCATCCATTCTATATAATTTTGTTCCTTTATTAAATAAGTCCTTTGTAAAATATTATGAAAAAAATGTCCTATGATGAATGGATACAAGTGAACCTTAAATTTGGTACTAACATGATAATTTCACATATGTGTAATCACACTATTTGTGGAATGTTGGTGGATTGTCCATGGATTGAATACTTTTGAGAATTTTCATTCTTATTGTTCTATACACCTGAGAGGTCCTATCATAGCATAAAGTACTTCTGTCATAATGGTATTCCAATAGCCAGACCAGATGTGTCCAGAATAATTATTTTCTACTACTATGACCATGCTGTACCACAAGGTATTAATGAACTTCATACTTGACCAACAATCATAATAATTCTTATCTCCAATATTCTTAATTTTTTACTGAGCAAATAAGGTGAGATTATGGGATTTGACCCAGTAAATAATAATAATATTTATATGTAGGCATTAATCCCCCTTTCAAGTATTACAACTTGTTTATTATAATTTGGTATCTTTGTTTTGAAATTGAAAATGTATACATATGCAAAACTCTAATATGGCCAAAAAACTGTTGAGATTATAAAATTATCAAACAGCATGTTTTCTGCAGATTTTTACTTTTTGGCTGATATTATTTCATGCTTCTCTGCCTTCTGGTATCTGAACTTTTCAATATATTATCTTGGTGGGTGGTTGATAAGAGGGATTGACAAAATAAAGCACTAGACACTATTTTCTGTAAATACAATATTTTTAAAAAGAACTAGTTCAATGATATAACATTAATCAGTATAAATAGTGAAATTGAAAAATTTCAAAAAAAGAAGGCTTTAACACTTACATTGCTGTCTGCAACACATAATTGCATGTCAAGTTTGTTTTGACAGCCTGAAAGTGACAATGAGTAGCTGTCAAATTATTCTGCCTGGGTCCATTTTGCTCAGGGGAATAGTCTGTAATTTTAGCCTATCAGTTAGAATGTTAAATATCTAAAGAGATAAAGTTTTCTTTGAAAGATATAAATTTATATTTTTTTACATTGTAAAAGTTAGTTGAATGATTTTCAGATGACTTGTTTATTCGTTGATATGCTAAACATGGAACTGGGAATTTTTTTTACAGACCTTGCAAAAGCTCAAAATGTTAATGGCAATGAACTTGATGCACCATTGAAGATCCCAGAGTTCCAATGTGGAAATGAAAAAACTGGTATAGGAGCTGAAAAAATAGCACTCCATAAAGTATGTGATGGGACTGCTGACTGTAAAAATAAAGCTGATGAGGATCCTGAAGTTTGTTCACACATTCGGTAAGCATTTAATCGGATATGACTCTAAATTACAACATTTTTGTAAATTTTGACCATGTAATAATTGAATTCATGTGTAAAAATTATTTGAAAGGAATAATTTGATAACAACTCTAGCATTGTGAGTTGAATTCTATATTATATATTTTATTATATTTGGTTGGGGGTAAATGGTCTAACTATGCAGTTTCTACATGATTTTTATTTAACATGGCCATGTTTTCATAGCAGGACTACATCACACCTAATGATGCAGCCCTGCTATGGAACCATGTTTATGTTAAATAAATATTCATTTGGAAACTGCATAGTTATTTCATTTACCCCCAGTAAATAATAAATTAAATAAATTATTTTAATTAATATTTCCTTTGTAACAGGTGTCCTCCCAGCTATTTTCAATGTGAATATGGAGCTTGCGTTAAGAGACAGGTTTTTTGTGATGGAGTTGATGACTGCTTAGATCGGTCAGATGAGGCTTACTGTGGTTCAGATGTTGAAAGTTGCAAGTAAGTTCACTGATAATTTCAAATAAAAATTCTGTGTGTTTTTACAAATTAATATTTTCCCAGAGAATATTGGATTCTAATAATAGAAATGCTTATACACTTATTCTTATGCATCAAAAGATTTTTACCATTTGATGTTGCATGTGAACAGTTAGATGATGTACCTTAATACTTTCGATTAATAAGATAATTTAAACTTAAGATATATGATTAGAAATGACAAGTCATGACAAGAAACAAGAAAACTTAGTAATTCCACATTATACTTATCGAAGCGGCAGGTTTTGTTGAATAGCCAAGATCTTCAATTACAATACACAGGATTCAGGTTTGACAAATATATACCCACATGAATGTGGAGGGGGGAAGGAGGGGAGGGTTGTAGGTGAGTGGGCTGTTAAAAGTTGTGAGGGGGAGAAAGAAGGCTTGGGAAAAGAGGGGGATGTTGGAGATTGAACAAAGGAGGAAGGGGGTGCCCAGAAAATAATGGAGGGATGAGCAACTTATAGGAGTGGTTGGGCTGAATGACCGCAGGATGTTGGTTGAGGTGCAAATTGGAAGGAAGATGAAAAGAGGGGGTTGGGGTCTTTGTGGGCATTAAGACATCTGTTTACTGGGTGTTGGGGTCTGTCAGGAGGGAGGGATGTGAGGGAATATGCTCTTCCATTCCTCATTTCCAAGGTTAATTACTAGTATAACATTTAGGGCATTTCAAAATGTCTAAGCAGTTATAATTTTAGAAACATTGAGTTATATTGCATCGATTACATGTCCAAAATGGTTTGCAAAGTATTGAGGATGAAATATATTTTTCATTACTTACAGTTTTCAGGATTATCGCTGTAAGTCTGGGCAGTGCATTAACGCCAATGCTGTTTGTAATGGACGAGTGGACTGTGAGGATGGCACTGATGAATCTGATTCAGTCTGTTCTAACTACCCGTAAGTTCTCATTTTTTTATACTATTTATGACTCATTATTACTCACAACATAAATATCTGTGTTCCGAGTTTTACGGCATGAATTTAAGAATCTGATATTGTTACCTCACCAAATGTTCCAGGTACTGGGGGTTCCAATACACTTACGATACGTATTGGTGACACGATCACTTTATCATCCTTTTCACTTTTTTCATATGTTACTGTTCCTGTTTCAATCCATTTTTAGCTAATTGCCCATGCTATAAAAACATCTGGTTCATAATTGTGGGTATAAGAACCAGACATATTGCTACTTTTCAAATTTTTTGTTTAAATTGAAGAGTACATGAAAAAGAGTTTACAGACACAGTTTAACCAGAGAGCTTATCCTCCATCTTGTCTCCTATTTGACAATCATATGCTCAATATCCCCCTTCTTCCCCAATTTCTCTAAGCTTCCTGGCACCATAAAGTTGGCTCAATGGAAAATTTATATTGTAAAATATAAATTTTCCTAACAATAAAATATAATTTTCCTAAAAAACAATAACTATCTGACTCCAACTTCTCCTATAAATTCAACCATTTCATTGATCCTGTTTTTCATCACTCACTCTCCTCAACTTGTTGAGAACCAAATCACTTCCACAAAGTAAGATTTGGAATGAACTAGGGGTGGAATTTGTAAGGAAAAAGTTGCTATTTTAACTTTAGTGATTTTGGTTCAAAGTTGTAGTGCAGATTCCATCGTTTATCCTTTTTTTACTTCTGTCAATATTTTTTGGATTATCAATTGAAATTGTGAAGCATTGGTGTTATTAAACATTAATCATCACTCATTCAAATGAACACTGAGCCTCACACTTGTATTTTTACTACCTAATTATTTTTTGGTCTTCTCAGATGTCCAAGTCACTCCTTCCGGTGTGCCTATGGAGGCTGTATATCAAGAGAGGCTGTCTGTAATGGTGTAGTAGACTGCCGTGACCAGTCTGATGAGTTGGCTGCTATGTGCAAAGGGAACTGCACTGGTGGAGCTGTACCACTGGGCAGTGGAAAATGTGTGGAAGGATGCAAGTGAGCTGGCTGTGATGTCATGTAACCTTAGCCTTACTACTATTCACCTGGGGCAGGAAATAAAAACTCAGAAATTGGATAGTTACCAGGCATTTAGCCTAATACTCTAGTCTAATACAGTCGACAGTATAAAGGGGAAAAATCATCAGACACATCATATGATGCATTTAGAATAAAATCACTTTAGGTAAATCTAGCTGGTATCACGCACAAAATACGTCCTCTGTATACAAATAAAAGAGATAAGAGAAGTAAATGATCATTATAGATATATATTTAATTAGCATTTATTCATTTATTATTTATTTACTATGAAAAGGAAATTTAAGTGTTATAACAATGAACAAAGTACATAACCCCAATACATTTAACCCTTTGACTTAGTAATTTTCAAGTAAGCTGTTGGAATTCTATGAACTTTAATCTACTGTTGGAATTCTATGGATTTTACAAGATATATATTCAGAAATTTTTAGTGACCCCTCAATCTTGAAAATAAGTACTCATCTTTAACCAATAAATTTTGTCACAATGTTATTTCTGTTTCTCCTCCAGTCTCCGAAAATTTTGACTGGAATTTCTCTTGGGTCAAGTGTGCCCTCTGTGAATTCTCTTTTGTAATCGGTCTTCCCATTCCTATATGAACTTTGAAAGTTTCTCAGAGGTCAGGTCAGGTTAATGGAAAGGAGTAGTCAATCCATTTTTGGCACAAAGGCCACCAATTATTACAACCAATTGTGCTGATGCACCATAGTGATTGCAACCTAGTTTTTTCTCCTTTTTTTCATCACATTCCCAGAGACATATCCGTATTGATATTAGATATTTTTCACATTCCATACCAATATACCCTTCCATCCATTGTCAAGAGAATACGTAGATATCTCATCATGTTCTGCCCAAATGCTTTTCACCTGAAACAGAATTGTCATGTTTTTAATTCTTCAGCTGGGCTGAGTGCTACACAGTGCTCACTGGAATCCCTGTCTGGAATGTCCAGGGAATCCCTTATTGTCTGTCTGCTAATTTTAGGACACAGTTTTGTAACAATATGAAAGTTAATTTCACCACAACAATTAAAACATAATTCAGATCCATATCACAATAAAAGCTACATTACCTGGGCGAGGTGAAAATTTCTCTGCCTGACAATGAAAGACTTAATTTTAGGCCAAATATGGACTTAGGCTTTTTGTCCAACATTTTTCTGATAAGTAGAATCCACGATGGAAGTGCAATTGACATTAAATCTTCATTGAACTCTAAACGTTTTCCTGCCACAATTTATTTTAGGTTGGGAATAGGTGGAAGTCAGAGGCTGCCAAATCTGGTGAATAGGGTTGATGTTTCAGCGTACTTCATGTCCCTAATTTTTCCCATTGGCATGGCATCAGCTATTTCTTATATCTTTATTTCAAATAAAGCAAAACCATCTCCTTCACTTTCATGATGTTTTCATTTGTGGTTGTAGTTTAGGATGTCCTTCGTATGGCTCATCCTCAAGAGATGTTCGGCCATGTTTGAATTCTGCCACCCATTTCTTAACTCTTACAATTAAGGAGCAGACTCCTTATAAACCTTCACCAACTTTGGATTAATTTCCATAGGCAATAAACCATTCAAAACAAAGAATTTATTTGTACGAAATGTATTTGTAAATTTATTGGTACAAAACGTAAACAATATATCTATTTCAAAAAGCGATGCAGACAATATTATCTGATAGCTCATGTCTAAACATTATTTACATTGTTGAACAAGGTGTACAACATAACAAAACCAAAATTTCATTCTTACTAATGCCATCTCAGTGCACAGCTGAGAACTTTTTACCCTGCCCTCGATTTATGTACTTTTGCATCAAATTAACAATTTCATTTAAAATCCAACATAAAAGTCTAAAGAAAAATTTTAAGTTATAGAGGCACATAGTTCCCATGTTTCTTCAATCCTGGAAATTCATGAAATTCTTCAATGAATTCAGTAACTGAGCAAACTAAAGTCAATTGTACAAGTTTCATTAAATTAGTGATATCTATATTCATATTTATATGATGTAATTTAACGACAAATGTCCTGATCACCCATTTCAAAGAATAGAAAATAGCCATAAGAATTAATATTTACCTTCTGCTTGTAACCATTTCTTTTATACTTTGCATTTCATAATTGTTGATTTCACATTCATATGAGTTATCATCTACTATCCTTTCTAGGAAGAATGAGTTTAGATGCTCTTCCGGTAAATGCATTTCACAGAACAAGGTTTGTGATGGTACAGTTGACTGTGAAGGTGATGGTTATGATGAAGCTCCTGTAACATGTTCAAGGTTTAAGTAAGTACTGCTATTAATAACTTTTTAGAAGTAAACTGGTATGGAATATTTATTAATTTATATGTATGTATATATGACTGCATGTGTATGCATGTGTATATAAGGGTTACTCTTTTACTGAGGTATCACTGTAATTTGCATTGTTGGTCACAGACCTGTTTATCACCCATCTGATGGTGTCTTTCTGATATTTTGTGATGGACATGAACAGGATTTAGAATTACTTTGAAGATGAGGTTATATTGCTATCATTCTCTGTACCAGTCTTATTATTGATATTTCCACAATTTCCAACAACTCCTTTAGACTGTCAAATCATCTGAGTTATTTTATCATAAAATGTACTAACTATAAGTTAACCATTGCTTGTCTGCTGCTTGACTGCTTGTCATTACAATATTATTCCAGCTTGGGAGAGGGAGAGCATTTTTAATTACACTGAAAAAACCATTGATCCCATGTTCTCGGATTATTTAGCATTAGAACTATATTTAATTGCTTCGCATTGTTGTAGTAACTCGACTACATAACTCCAACAAAAACATAGAGTGTACTCACCAGATCAGTCACAAAAGACGGTATATTTTAAGGATCTTTTGTTGGGCTTCATCTGGATTATTCTTCCAACTCACCATTAGGGGGGCCTTAATTATAAACTTTTCTGAGATCTGGGCCTTCTTAATCTATGGTTTCTCAAGAAATATTGCATTTCAATAAGACTTGGAAAATGAAGAATTCATGGTTTAATCTTGATTTTCTACATCTGAAAGAAAAACTTATCTCTGTTCACAGGCTTTATAAAGTTGAATGTAGGTAATACACAAAACAAGAGCTTTTAATTAATTTATGGAAAATACTATAAACAAATAATTTATCAATCAGTTTGTAGCTTAATTAAAGCAAGGAAGGGAACATTAACCTACAGCCAGTCAAACGATAACTGAGACATTTCTAAGTGTACTCTTTTTGGACATGGACAGCCAGGAAGATTTATTTTATTTTTATTTATTTATTTTCCAATCGTCCACATAAAGAGGCCAATTTACAGTACCATACCATTTTTTATGAGGAGGATGTGATTCAAATGGTATTAAAATTATAATAAGTAGTAAAACAAAGATTTCTCCAAAATCTGGTGAAATTGAGATAGGCCAGTGAGGGTATATTTCAGACGTATTGCATATTAACACCCATTTAGATTACATGGGTACTTTATGTTCCAACCTTAATGAACAATTGAAAGTCCGCTGAATTAGTGGTAATGTATATTGCCATTGTATCATGTGAATGCTATAAACTGTATGCTTAATTGTACTTTTTCTTTTTCAGTTGCCCTTCTTATGCATTTCGCTGTAGCTATGGATCTTGCATAAAAGCTACCCTAGCATGTAATGGGGTCTCTGATTGTGCAGATGGCTCTGATGAGAATTTAGACCTTTGTGAAATACAGCGTCCTGATAAAAGTTGTATATTACCACCATTTCCCCAAAATGGGAGACACAGTGTTGCCACTGGAGCATATATGGCTAACTTTGGGGCCCTTAGCTTTTCCTGTAATCCAGGTTTTGAATTGGTAGGAACTGATGTCATATATTGTTCTGAAGGGTCATGGATTCCTAATGCTCCAATTTGTAAAGCAAGTGAGTGCATTATTTTTAGTGTGGAGATTTGCCATATGGTCTATTGAATATGCACATTTAAAAAATGTTTGAATGATATAACAAAGTACTTGAATATAGATATAGTACTTAATATGGAATTAGATTGATTTCAAATATTAGTAGTTTTTATACTAGTGCATCACAAACATTGGTATTCTTTAGTGGCTCAATGATCAACAAATAATATCTAGAGGGATATGTGTAACTTTAGCAGTGATGTTATCTTCAATATTATTCCTAATAACAAAATACTTAAGATTCATATGAAATGTCAAGAAAGTTTTTGAATACCAAGGCAAATCACAGGCATATTGTCATTTCATTCATTTTCCCACAACATTACCAGAGAAATAAGAAGAAAGAAAACAGTTTTAATTGAACAATATGTAGATTAGTTTTTTCAGCATTGTATCACCCTGTATTATTTCAAAATCCCTCACATTCATTTCTCTGCAATTCTTCTTGGATTCCCCATTTCTATGACCACTTGCATTAATAATGAATGTTTCAAATATATTTATTACTTAATAATGATTCTTAGCATTGAAACCATGGTTTTCCACAGTAATCAACCTAAAGATGGGAAAAGAACTTCATATGAACTAAGCCCTAAATCTTATAGTACATATATGGAATCTGTATATCTGAAGTAGTAGAGTCAGCCCCTTTACTGGACCATCAGGGGTTTCTTTTGAAAGTGCCAGTATCCAGAAATAAACACTGTTAGGAATTTTCATATTAGACTGACTTGACATTACATATCATTTGAACCCAGCGAATCTCCCTCAGTGAAGGCTGGTGGGTAGTGCACTCACTGGGTAACCCTAAGGTCCTGCATAGAGTAAGGGTATTTTGTTTCTCCATTTGAGATTTTTTTTCAATTTGAAGAGGTGATAAATGATGATAGCCTTCGATGCACCCTATAAACAAAAACACTACTACTACTTGCTCCTTGTGTTTAATTTCTCCCTATGTCATTCATGCAGCTGAATGCTCTGTCCTCTAATCTACAATGCCGTCCCAAAAATGTGCTATCATAAATCATTCAGTAGGAGTAGTATAATTGTTTATAGTGTGCATCAATGGCTATGGTTATTTTTCACCTTTCCAATTTAAAGAAAAAACCCATTTGGACAACACAGCTACCATGCCCTGGCTGAGACTTCAACCCGTGACCTTTGAGCTAAGCGGCGAGCGTGCTAATCCCAGGCTAACCACTTGACCTAAATGATTTGGTGCATTATCACAGATTTTAGTGTCACTCTATCAGTCTCATGTTCAAATTCACTTCTGCAGTTTTGGTTTTTTTGTTTCTGTTGCAGTTTTGCTCTTGAATTTGCTATGTTGATAAGTTGTGTCACATCAACAGAACCTCTTGAATTTTTTGGGGCACCTAGCATTTGATTTTATTCAACTGTTCATAAATGTCCAATAATATCCATTGCAAAAAATCCTTGGCTTGTAACAATCATTAAGCAAAGCAAGCATGTGAAAGTTGAACTCACCCAGAACATAACCATGGCAGATAAGTTTACAGTTATATATTCTCTTCTAGTGATATTGGATAGTTTACTTTGTTCCCTCTATAGGTTTGTTCACTTTGAACTCTAACTCACTCAGGAATTATCTCTGTCAATGGTATAATTATCTCTAAGACAGAATTTTTTTGGTAGAGCAGAGTTGTAACAGATTTAAATTTTTATCCTTTTCAGTTGTTGGAGGAATTCGTTGTCCAGGTCTTGCATCCAAGCAACTAAACTTGGAATGTTTCCTTCCCTCTGGTAAACAACATCCCTGTAATGAGCCAGCTCCAAATGGCACAGAAGCTACATATTCATGCCGCCAGTTTTATGTTCCTAATGCAAATTATCCCAACCGTCGAAGTACATGTATAAATGGCACATGGACCAAAGAACTGCTCAAATGTATTCCAGGTGAGTGTACTTTATTTTCCAGAATATGATACATTTATGTTATAAAAAATTTTAGAAATAATCAAACATAATTTCATTTGTTGTTAAAAGATAATATTATGCATAAAAGAGAACAGATATTATTATTATCATCACTGTAAATAATGATTTGAATGTCATGAGGTCTGCATATAAGTGGTGTCCCATGGCATTCCAAGCCTGTTAGTAGAAAAACAAAGTGGGATTATCAATATCATCCCGTGGGAAGAGGGGAAGGCTAAACTGGGAAGGGAATAATGGGGGAGAAGTAGGGATCCGCTTGACCGCTGCTACCTATACCCAACAGGTTTGACCATTGTTTTTGCCCTCATCGAGGTTCAATCTGTCTACGTGGTAAGTTTCCATGAAAACAATGCGTGCATTGGAGAGTTATTCATGTTTGAACATCACACAATCTGTAAATAAGTGGAGTCTTGTGGTATTCTCTGCCTGATAGCAGAAAACCAAAGGGGGTATGTCAATTGTTTGTCATCATTTACCCATTTCATCAATGTTTTTCTAATGTCCAGTATATGCTGTACATTTTTATTGGTACATTTTTCAGAAAAATAAATTTCCCCTACCATAAGTTTAATACCCTTACCATAATATTTCAATGCTGGATTCTCTGTGTACCCCTGCCCTCACTGATTTACTATTGACTCATGAGCCATTTTGGCTGTGGGCCAATTTCATCTTAGTATAGCAGGTGAAGAGTCCCCAGGGCAAAAACCTTAAAACATCCTTCAAAATATATTCATTAGTATTAAAAGAGCATACAATTGGAATATGCATACTAGAATTCTTTAAGAGCAAAAATTTTTTGAGGCTACACTAACATTATGACAATTTTGTGTAATGGAAACTTTGACGTCCCTGTAACGTGCATGCAACATTGAGTGCACCAGTGTCGATCTAGTGTGAATGTTCAGCTCTTCCCATTGTAATGTGCATGTAATGTTGTGTCAACATTCTCTGCTACTAGGGGAAGGCAACTTAAAGCAGTTTTTAACTTTTTGTGATCACAGCCAGGAGGTACTGTGAGTAAGTTCATACAGTGATCCGACCAGGTGACCATCCTTGTTAAAGCCCCTGCCTTGTTTATTGCAAGTTTTAAGTTCAAACTCTATTTATCTGTAACTAATATCTTTCTTACTAGGATCATCTACTTGTTATTCTTATTCCACCTGGAAAAGTCTAGTCAAATATTTTTTTCACATAGCAGCTAAAACTTCTCTATTTTAGTTGGGTAACTTCTGCAGTTCCTTAATCCAGAATAGATAGTCTTGACCATTTTGTTAGGTGAGGTTGACTCAGCTGCTATAGCATTACCAAAATAGAAAATGATATTCTTTTTCCAACTTCCTGTGCCACAGAAAACGTCTCCGGTAACATCTATATACACGAAGTGTATATTCCTGTTGTCCTTCACCTTATTCTGTGGAAAGGTCCTGGGAAAAAGAATCATACTGCATTTGAAGATATTTCAACAAGGAGTAACACTGATCACTGATCTGACTTGAATTAAACAACAGCCTCAAGCAACCAAATGTAGTTTTTCCAAAAATTGTACTCCAAAACATCGAATATTAATCTAAATAAATAAACGATTGATGTATTGAAATAATTTAATTATTATTGCCTGTCATTACCTACTAACAGCATGTAAAATTAGCTGTATATTGATTTTCTACCAACTATCCTTTGGTGGAACGCCTTTAATTGAAGGGGTGCTGTATAGTTTCCCAGTAAAGAGCTAACTTCCTAACCACCCTATCAAATACAGTAACTGCCTACATTGTATATCTAAGGTGGAAGATTTTGAAACCATTGGGGCCTAGCATTATCCTTCTGACCTAATTGATATCTTAATTTCAAATGGTCACTTTATTAATAAAATTATTTCCTATTTGTTCTTTTTTCTCTATTCCAAAAAGGGATAATACTTATGTGTAGACCACATATAAGGCTTATTTTTAATTGTTTATAAGAAAAATACATCTTTTTGAACCTATTCTAGGAATTGTGCAATTTACTGGCTCCAGAAACTTGATCTGCAATTCTATGTACCAACCTATGATAGATATAAATAATTTAACATATTATTCATATATTTATGGTATATTTTGGAGCTGTCTATACAAAAATAGTACATCAGAACAGTCAGATAAGCAGACAATATATTTTCATATGATTTGGTTAATGTGACTAAGTATTTGTGAAACTCCATTTTCACTGTAAAAATGTAGACATTGGACTCCGGGAACATAATGATCAATTGCAAAAGGTATTAAAGAAAGGGCAAATTTGAATCATAAATCTACATGTAACAACAAAACTTGTTTTCCATAAAATTCTTTGGCTTTCCATAAAATTCCATAAAAATATACCATGGCTATATTTATTGAAATTTTAAGAGCAGTTTCATGCAAAAATGATTATTGCGAGAAGTTTTTGGAATGAACAATAAAGGCTAGTACTATCAAGACTTATTTGTAAAAGGTGTGTTATTATCACTATTTTTGCCAGCAGGCTGCAAACAAAACTCTCAGATGACTGATTATTTCCTCTGTCCCTCCATTTCTTAATTGAAAGACCTTGGGCCATTTGGTTGAGCTCTCTATTACCACCAGAAAGATTTAATTTAGGAATGGACCAGCTAAATTTACATTCAATCCGATCTAGGGTCTTTCTGGCCAATCCCAACATTTCAAAGAGGCCCTAGCAGGGAGAGGCTTGTTCTCCACACATGACAAATATGACCATGCTAATCCTTCCACACCTTCATCCAGCTTGGGCCATTATACATATGATCTGGCAAGATTTTTCATCTTGACCATACCCTGATGGTTGGCATGCAGCTCCCTCAAGACAATAGGTCTCAGTTTTTCTGGAATTATCACTATTTCTCCATAACAAACACCCCTGTTAATTCATTTTTTTTCTAATTAGAAATAAATTCACCTTCTCATCTACCGTAACTAGCCACCCAAATATGCAGTAATCAATAACCTTTGTCAACAAGGGATCTCTCTGAGACTCTAGTCGAACACTCCTTGCAGTTACTGGTAATAACTCCCTTTCTCCCAATTCAGTATAAGAGAATTCCCTGCACTCCTACTACACTGAGTTCAATGGTAATCTAGACAGACCATTGGCCACTTTATTTTGAGAAGCTGTGATGTACTGAATTTGGAAATCATTACCATGAATTTTTTCTCACCAAATATAATTGCCAGAGCTTCCCAATCAGTTTGCGAATAATTGCTTTCCACCTTACTCAGTGATCTAGATGCATTGAATGGGGGACCGCCCATCCAAGGCAGAGATTGGCTTAAAGTTCTAAGAGTAAGTTTGGGGATACTGCATCTTGGAGCAGGGAACATGAGTTTAGAGGATGTCTTACAGAAATTCGCTCCATTATGAAATGGCAAATTGGGCACATTTCGAAGGAGTAAAGTAGCTCTAATTCTAAAAAAGTAGGCAGAGTACACTGTATTGTCCACCCATAGCATTAGCGTTAGCTCTTTGAAAAAGCATAGATGAAGAATTAGACAGGCTGATTAAATTAGGAATCTTAAAACCTGTGCAGTTCAGTACATGGGCAATGTCATTGTTTCAGTTGCAAAACATGATGGTACTGTTAGAATCTGTGGGTATTTCAATGTTACTCTCCACCCTAACCTGGAAATAGAGCGATATTCTTTGCCATACCTGGAAGAAATCTTTGCAAAGTTGCAAGGGGGAGAGAAATTTCTACTATTGACCTCTCACAGGCTTTCCAGCTACTCAATTTAGAAGAAATATCACAGGAGCTATGTACTATAAACACTCACAGGGGTTTCATTTAGGTACAGCAGACTACCCTTTGGAGTCGCATCGGCTCCAGCAATTTTCCAGAGAATAATGGATCAGGTTATGCAGGGCTTGAAGGGTGCAGCTTCCTTCCAGGATGACATTATTGTAATGGGTAACAATGATGAGGAGCATCTGGAAAACTTAAAAGGAGTACTAAATAAACTAAGTGAGCTAGGGTTTAAAGTGAACAAAAAAAAGTGTTTGTTTATGGAGTGGTCAGTAGAATTCCTGAGTCATAGAATAGATAAAGAGGGCCTCCACCCAACCACTTCAAAAGTAGAGGCCATACAAACTCTCCACTCCCGATAAATATGCCTCAACTTCGAGCATTTCTCGGTCTGATAGAATATTACTCTAAGTTTCTCTCAAATTTAGCATCTAGATTGGCCCCACTTCATGAGCTTTTTCATAAGGAAACTAAATGGGTTTGGACCAAGGAGTGTGATGATGCTTTCCAGTCTGTGAAAAGCTCAATTGTCTCAGCTAGAGTCCTGGCACATTATAGTCCCTCTTTGCCAATTATCTTAGACTGTGATGCTCCCCCCCCTATGGGCTAGGTGCAGTCCTAATTCACAGATATCGTATTCAAATGGACAGGAACGCCCCATAGCTTTTGCATCTAGATCATTAAGTACGGCGGAAAGCAATTATTTGCAAATTGATTGGGAAGCTCTGGCAATTATTTTTGGTGTGAAAAAATTCACAAAGTATCTGTATGGGAGGAAATTTGTCTTGCGAACAGATCATAAGCCATTGCTCTATATCCTTTGGGAATAGAAAGGCATACCACACATGGCAGTAAATAGGTTGCAGTGCTGGGCAATCATTTTACAAGGTTATGATTTCCATATCCAGTATATCAAAGCTTCTCAAAATAAAGTTGCTGATGGTCTGTCTAGGTTGCCGCTGGACACAGTGGAGGAAAAGTGCAAGGAGTTCTCTTATGTTGATTTGGGAGAAATGGAGTTTTTACCCGTAACTGCAAGGGGTGTTCCTATAGAGTCTCAGAGGGATCCCATATTGGTAAAGGCTATTGATTACTGCATGTTTGGGTGGCCAGTGAAGGTAGATGAGAAGGTCAAGCCATTAATGATTAGAAAAAATGAATTAACTGTGGAACAGGGTTTGTTATGGGGAAATAGGGTAATAATTCCAGAAAAACTGAGACCTATTGTCTTGAGGGAGCTGCATGCCAGCCATCAGGGTATGGTCAAGATGAAGTCTCTTGCCAGATCATACGTGTGGTGGCCCAAGATGGATGAAGATGTGGAGGGACTAGCATGGTCATGTGTATCATGTGCAGAGAACAAGCCTTTCCCTGCTAGGGCCCCTTTGAAATGCTGGGATTGGCCAGAAAGGCCCTGGGTCCGTTTGCATGTCGATTTAGCTGGTCCATTCCTAAATAAAATCTTTTTGGTGGCAATTGACAGCTCAACGAAATGGCCTGAGGTCTTTCAATTGAGATATGGAGGGTCGGATGAAATAGTCATCTGAGAGTTTTGTTTGCATTCTTCGGGCTACCGGAAGAAATAGTGATAATAGCCCACCTTTTACCTCAGGGGAATTCCAAACTTTTTGTGATGCCAACGGAATTAAGCACAAGTTTTCCCCTCCCTACCATCCGGCTACAAATGGTGCTGCCGAAAATCTAGTAAAGTGTTTCAAGAATAAAATAAAAACCCTGTTACACTCAAGGGTACCTTTACATATTGCCTTACCAAGATTTTTGTTTGATTGTAGAATAAGTCCCTATGCCACAACAGGAGAACAACCCAGCAAGCTAATGGTTGGACGAGTTCCTAGATCACGCCTTTACCTGCTTAAACCAAACATCAACCAGACAGTGGCCCTGAGTCAGGAGCAGCAGAGGTCTCAAGGTGGTGCTATACCTCTTAGAACATTTAATGTGGGTGACAAGGTGTGGGCTACAGAATATACCAAAGGTGGAGCAAGAGAATGGAAACAAGCTATGGTTGTGTCAGTGCTGAGGTCTCACAATTATGAGGTTGAAACAGGATTGGGAGGCAGATGGCACTGGCACATTGATCAACTGAGAAAGAGGGAGCCCAAAGTACCGGAAAAAGGGGAGGAGGGTGGTGTTTCATGTCTCCAGGAGATCGGTAGTGGATGTATTAGTAGGGACAGTCCAGTGGCCATTAGTAGTGTTGAGGGTGAACCGGTGGGGTATTGGGAGCCCAGAAGGAAAAAAGTGTGTGATGAAGAGAGGAGTCAAAAGAACAGTGCTGAGAGGTTTAGAGAGTCACGTGTGGAGCAAAGGGGATATGAGAAATCAGACAATCAAAGAAGGTACCCTCAAAGAGTGAGGAATCCCAAGGAGAGGTGGAATGTGTGAAGGAGACATTTATATTAAAGTAACTTTGTATATTTGCATTGACCTCTTCACATATATATATTTTTTTTTAAATTTCAGTATTATATTGTATTTGCAATGATTACCATTGTCATGTAATTTATTCCATTTTTTTGGGAAGGAGAGGAGTGTGGTTTATTTCTGTAATTTTGTATGTCAATTGTTTGACACAATAAACGGCAGAGGGTAGGCAACAGCAGCTGCCGGCAGTCTCGACCTAAGTCCCAACATGGTCGTTCCAATATTTAGTACATTATAGAGTCATGAATTCTTGTGACAGCTAACATTTAACAGGCCTACGGTATATTATAAACTTGGGCATGACATATAAATCTGACATTCATCATAATGGCAGGCCCTAGAGTTCAATAATGTATATGAGGAAAGCAACAAATTCTATCAAATATGAAAGAATAAAAAGTTATCATTAGCAGAGGAGTGGTCTTTTGTGAGCCTTCTGAGAGAGTTTTTCCAATCCAACCTAATGATTACCCAGACTCACGGCCCAAGAAACTCTGCCAAGATGCCTTTCTATTGCAGGAAGAAGCAGGAGGTAAGAGCCATAACCAGGAGGGAAGAACTTCTATACAGGAGGAATTGCCAAACATGACCTTCCAGCGTACTTGGGGAAGATTAAGGAGACTTACAGGCTACAAGTGTAAGTAAGACTCATTAGAAAATGGCAGAGAAAGATTGGTGGCTCAGGTCATTGGACAGGTTTATGGACAATAACATTTTGATACTTTCAGTCCATTTATACAATGAAAGTGTCTTTGAATCCTAATAAGCTTAGCAGTTGAGAATGATTAGGAATTAGGTCATCTGAATGTAGTGGGTGCTTATTTGAAGAATGATTTGGATGCTAACATTTTCATGGAACAATCAATTGATTTTTCTTGGGGGTAAGGGCTGCTCATAACCTTAAGAAAAATGTACATAATGTCAAACAGTCCTGTAGGAATTGGAAGCAACATTTACACAAAATACTATTAAGACTTGGGTTTTTGCAATGTCTAAAAGAGCTATTTGTGTGCAAAAGGGATTAAGTCATTCCTGACGATTTTGATCATTTATGATATTTTTTCTTTGACCATGACATGGGGTCAATAGGGCAAAAATTGAGATAAGGCCAAGCAGAGATGAATTTGGTGCATCAATAATCATACATAGAGGAAATTCTAGATGATTTTTGTATGGCAGATAGCAGTAGCCTTAATAATTTATAGGAAACAGGTGTGAATAATGTTGACAGAGGTGGGGATGAATATTTTTCTGTAACTACTTATAGAAAAGCAGTTGGGTGTTTGCTGTTTAATGCTGGGATAATTAGGGCTGACATAGTTAATTCTTTTCACTTTACCAATCAGTTCTGTAAAGATCCAGTTAAACAAGACTGGGTGAATGTGAATCATGTCCTTCAATATTTAAAGAACCCTATGGGTTTAGGCCTTCATTTTCAGAAAATAAGCATATCATTGGAGGTTTATATAGGTGTAGATTGGTCAAAAAATATGGCTGATATTACAGGCTATGCATTTATGATAGCTGAAGTGATTATGTGTTGTGATTTAGGAAACTAAGGTGTGTTGCCTCCTCTACCACCTACACTGAATGCATTGGTACGTATGAAGGAACAATTACAAGATAAGTTTATATCAAAACTTCAATCAATTTCAACAAATAGTACCATATTTGCTACTGAATCAAATGCTGTCTCAAATAAGAGTAAAGACATCAGAGTTAAATACAATTAGAAAAAACAGAAATGGTGGTGAATGAATAAATTTCTTTTCAATATGTGAAATCTGAGAAGGTGCCTTTTTACTGCTACTTTGGAAATAGAACATAATTTACAAGACTTTTATGGTATGTGTAAGCAATTTACACTGTCATGACATTTCAAACTCTCATGTAATAATTAAACCATTTTCTCCAGAAAGAATTCGCAATTGCTTGCCTACACATTTTTTTAGTAGATATTTCTGAAATCATGTACTGAATCAGTTGACAATGTTACAGATTTTAGTGAGAATATGAGTTATTTTGAGAAAAACTTGGTTTGGAAAACTTCTTGGCGAGATCGCATATTTCGTAAGTAATATACTAAAATCATTAATAATGACAGTAGAATTTCATTAAAAAATGGTTTTTGAGAGAAAATCAAAAGATAACCATTTGGAAAACAAAATATTTAATAATACAAAATTTATGTTTTTAGCATAAACACTGGAATAAAATATAACTGACCACGGACTCATACTGAGATGGGAAAGCTGAAGGGGCCGAGGGTCATGTCCGCCTAATTACCCGGTAGAGGAAAGGGTTAGGCCTCCTACAGAGATGGGTCCGAAAAGGGCGATTTCCTATACCTGGAAACCAAAATGAAACCAAGATGCTCCAAAATGAAACCAAGAAGAATCTGTGCATGTTACTTACATTTCGATATCAGTGCCCCATGACACCACACCACAGGCCAATAGTTTCGAAATAAGTAAAACAATTAATTTCAGCCTTGATGACATTAAGGCTGCCATGGCAATGGCCTCTTCTTGATCCACACCCGAAGACAGTTCTTCACCATCCTTCGCCACTAACTGTTTAACAAGCTGAAATGCTTGCTCCTCTACACACATTTTACTGTGTGATAAATTTAAAGCACTGGACATTAATTGTTTTTTTGGTATCAATGGACCTGTCACAAAATATAATTTAGAGTAAAATGTCTCTAATGCCCCCTCCTTTCTCATAACTTGCTGCACATCCAGTTTTAGGCATCCCTTTACACAGAGAATTAAAATTACATTGGAAATAACATCCACTGGCAATACTTCTCGAGCATCATGGTTTAAACTCGTGGAGTAGACCCATTTTATAAAATATGCACGGGCCTCACAGTTAAACTCTGATCTAAGGTTATCGTCAGTAAGAAGGTTATTCAGGGTTATGATACTTCCATGAGATAAGTTCACCTGCCCTGTCATATAACTTTGCAATAAATCTTGTTTCCTTTTACAGGACTGTAACACATTAAATGTTACTATTGTGGACAGAAGCTGAAATGCCTGTTCTGTACGATCACTGAATTTGATGGCACTGAAAAAGATAAAATTTACATTTTTATTCTCTGTATGCTGTTTAAGGACAAAAAAAATTATTATTTAGGAATAACTATGCTTTTAGCAGCTATCATCTCAACCAGAATGAAGGACTTAGAATTGAAATGGTTGTCAGCAAAAGTTCGTTTCCGCAAAATAGAACCCAGATACAGTCACCCTTTGTAAGATGCCATTAATAAAATTCAAACATTATTTCACTACACAATTTTATTAAAAATCGACTAATTTATTCACACAGCCCATATATAAGAAATTTTAGGACTACCAGCGTTTCCCATAGGAATTTCTAATATGGCCTACACAGAAAAAAACTGCTTTTTCATACTATTCTTATTAGAGAAAACAAATTTGTACAGAAAAATTATACTTAATTTTTTATAGAAAATTCTTAAAATATGGACTTGTGTACTTTTTTTGCATATGCCATACTAATGTTTCAGAAGTACTAATTTTGCATCAATTAAGTGAACTCCTATTTCATAAAGATACTATACCTTAAAGCTAAGTCCCATAATGTTTCCCAGTGACTTTTCAATTTGATCAAATATTTGCATGGTGGTTTTATCTTTGCCAGTGTCGTACAGCATCTGAAATAAGAAAAACAACAATAATACTCAAATTCTTCAATATGCTCATACACACATATTATATATGCTGTCTCTCTCCAGTAAATAAATATATAATTGTCTCAATTTCATAATGAACATGATTTAAATGAATGTCATTATTTTTAGATTACTATTAGCAAAACAAATTTCAGTAATAAAATGTCCACAATAGTAAAAAAAACTATCATAAATATAGAAGCAGTTTTATGTAATTAATTTCTTTAATTCATTATTACTTTATAATTTTACAT
>WURS02093243.1:0-23831 GCA_011762765.2 Rhinocypha anisoptera | reverse complement strand
CTTTGTAGTCGAAACCCGGGTCATCACAATAAACTGTTAATGTGGAATTACCAAGTTGTTTTGCTTTTCATTTATACAATTAAGCAGCATGAAAATTTACATGAAATAGCTGAACTTGCATAAAATTTAGTTATTAAGCAAAAATAATCTTACTGGAAAAGATGATGGTTTATATATAAATGACTCTCTGTGTAGATATTCACAGTTTTTTCAAACAAATTTATGCATAGAACATCTTGAGAAAATTGGTAACAAATTTTTATTAATGTGACTAGCATACTTATAATTTTGTGTATGTATAGTGAAATATATTGCACTCTTATAGGGTGAATTTACTCCCTTCAATTGTTCTCAGTGAGGGATTACATGCACCCACCCACATTTCCATACAAGAGAATGTTCACGAAAAAATAAATGTAAGCATAACACAAGGTTTTATTTCCACTTTTAAGTTTTTTAAGGGTCAAATTCTCACTGAACAATTTAAGTAACTGGTATAATTACAGATGAAAATACTAAAACAATGGCTGTGCTAAGCTTTCCTTCTATTTGTCATTTGTATGCCTTGACAATGAAAAGGAAAAAGTGATTTTTAGTTGCTTTAGCAAGCTTATCTCATAAAGAGAATACTACACATCGATGAGTACAATTAACGGTGTAAGATCCTCCAAAGCCATCTGATTTGGTTGGCCAACTTCTCCACCAAAGAATTGGGAGATTACTACAATCATACCTGGCAGTAAACATCATTAACAAAATGAGAATCATGGGCATATTAATTTAAGGAAAAATTATAAATCTTAATTCAAAAGATTATAACATCAATGTTTATGCATAATTTAACATATCTACAGTGAAAAAAACAAATAAACATGTTTAAAATGCTTACACTTGCTCCAGCTGATGATCCTGATGACCCAGTTGACTTCAGCCGTTCTGTAAAAAACAATAATGTTTTCACCAAAAAGGTTGAAAATATATTCTAAAAAATGTTTGTGTTGCTTTCTAAGAGTACATAAACTAGGATCCATACATGAAGTGATGATGCCGGTGCAAATGATTATATTAAGTGTTTGTTATTGAATACAAATTCTACATCTGCATTATAACCTGTAAGCTGCCAGACAAATGCGTGATAGCAGTTATTAGGACATCAGTCCTTACACAATTGAATGAACTAATAAACATTTTAAAAAGTGATAAGCAACTAAAGAAAACTGCAGATGATCACACAATCTTTGTCTTAAGTCTTTTTTTAATTACACCAATTCAGTCTCATGTAAAGCCTGCTTATATAATGTGGTGTGGTTGACATTTTATGAGCACCAGGAGTAAAACTGAGTGTCTTTTATTTTCCATCTGGATTACTTAAATGATGGAAAGGAGTAGCATCACAATAGCCATCTCAATCTTTTCTTCTTATGGTCAATTTTTGACATAAGTAAACCATTAGTAAAGATGAATTCCTCAAAAGGTAATTTTGTACATTATATGCAGGTTCTTGCAATATTTCAGAATATGGATGGCCCAATTAACGCGAAGCGATGGCTCTCCCTAATGTTACATTATATTCAATAAAAACACAGTAAGAGGTTTAACTTTATAAAAATGCCATTTTGTATTTTTTAAAATATATTTTTATCATTGATGTGCTCAGTAAAAATACCTTATAGAGAGCACCTATTCAATACACCTATATTAAAATGACTAATAGCACTACAGACTATGGATATTCAGCAACATTTTAAAATATGATATTTACATTCTTAATCTTTACAATTACAAAAGCAATATTTGGTCTGTACAGATGTGTTGCAATGAAAGGTATATATATATATATTTCCAAATAATGTTACATACATCAAATGGTAACTGAGGATTTGGAGACAAGAGAACCTAATGCTTTTAGTGAAATTAAAAAAAAATGTATATGTAATTCTGGTTACTGTCCTACACCCACATCTTCCGTCACCTTTTCCACCATTAACCACACAATTTGTTGTTTTATCTGTACAGAAGCTTGTTGCTTTATCTGTACAAATGACTATGCCTACTAAGGAGCTGAAAAAATGACATGAGTAATACAACTTTCCAGATCAAAATTTATTTATTCCATGATATCTTCTAGAATGAATAACATAGTTCTGTGCCAAACAATTTAAAAAATGACCTTTTGTATTCTAACATGGACAGTTAGGATTTGGACATTTTTGTTCATGATTCCTGTAAGGATAACTATAAAACTACCTCCTTAAAATCCATAATGAGTACATAATATAAATTGGTGTGTTGATTTCAGTTTAACAATTATAATTTTAGATAATTTTTTATCAATATTATGAAAAACTAAACTAAAAGGACCTTAAAAACTATTTGATAGAGGTGGATTTTAAAGATCAAGTGAACAGATTCAGAGTAAGTATCAAGTAATAGAAGAGTATGGAAGAGGAAGTATGAGGTGTATTAAAGTTGTAAGGCCTCCAATTTTTTTCTCTGGACTGGAAACAGATAGAAACATGCTCTTTGTTTTAAAATGAGCAGGCACTCTTTGTTAATGCATGACAGAGATGGCAGCACTGTACGACAGACAGAACCTCTAGCGGCAGCCGTGAGAATGAGAACTGTTTTCGATACTTAAAATGGTGACTTTTTCGGTACATGAACAACGTGTAATCATTCATGGTGTGACACCAATTGAAATTCATCACCAGTTGAAGGAGACATGTGGTGATGGAGTTATGGATGTGTCGAAAGTGCACTGGCGATGAATTTCAATCAGTGTCACACTACGAATGATTACATGCTGGTCATGTAATGAAAACTTCGACATTTTAAGTATCGAAAACAGTTCTCATTCTCGTGGCTGCGGCTAGAGGTTCTGTCTATCGTACAGTGCTGCCATCTCTGTCATGTATTGACAAAGAGTGCCCGCTCATTTTAAAACAAACCGCATGTTTCTATCTATTTCCAGTGTGGAGAAAAAAATGGAGGCCTTATAACTTTAATGCACATCGTATTAGAAGAGCAGAAGAAAAGGGAGGGAATGTGGTGTATGACAGCATAGTAAACACCAGATGGATTAGGTACACCCAGAGGCATAATAAATTTGTGATGAACTTTAAGGATAAAAATAAGGTCTGATAAGGAAGGCTGAGGGGAAAATACAAAAGTCAGATTAAGAGAATTGTTGAAAAGAAGAACTACCACAAAGTAAAAGAATAACCATTATAAAGGGAAGGATGTAAAGGTGCAATCAACAAACCTTTGGATTTAAAGATTATTGAAATAATGTATCAATCATTATTATTATGCTGTACATAAAAAAATAGAAGAAAATCAAAGGAAAATTCTGCAATTTTAATATTATGTATGCATAAGCTTTATGACTCCTTACAAAAAAATGAGTAACTTTCAGTGACGTATGAATGCATAACTCTATACCAACCTATTTCAATCAAGTAACCAAGAACAAGATTAGCTCTATGAGTTACATCTTTTTCTTCAATTCTGAAAAATACTAAAAATTCCATACAGTCAAAGGATACCTTCTATTTAATGGTTCTGAAAACAACTTATTGTTCTGGTGCAATAAGAACAAAATGGATATTAATGGATAATCTGTGAGCTATAGCTGTTAATATATTCATTTTAATTCTCTCCTGCATGAATACCATTAAAGATATCCCAGGTGAATTCAATAGATTAACAGCTTAACAATTTTTCAAACCATTACTCATAATAGAAATGAGCATAAATTACAGTTTCAACAAAAATATTCAATGGAAGGAGGCCCAGGAGTCCTTCTTAAGTTGGAAGTCGGTAATGACGGATGTCCTTGAAAAAATATGTATCACAAGAAGAAAACACATTCACAAAACTAGTCATTATGTATGATAGAATCAAGTTATTACAATGAAGCAAAGCTGCAGGACAAGGCAATTAACCAGCCACCAAAATCATGCTGTTACTTTATTATGAGCACTGGCAAATATCTAAAATCATGACATATCTATCAAAATTTCTAGAGGAAGGAAGATAAGAAAGGCAAAAAAATTGTATGAAAAGGCAGCAAGCTAACTATTTTCAACTGGGCAGAATGAAATGAGAAGTTCAAAATGACTACTTCTATATGCAAAACATGTAAACTAGAAATACATGGTGATAAAAACATTGACAGAGAAATAATAAAAATTTTCTGGTATGAACCAACATCTGATGAATCGTGGCTTGGATATAATACAAAAAGGTTCAATTTTCTATTTAGATAAGGAATTGGATTATTAGGATTGCACTCATGGGTAAAGCATACACTGATGATCACATTCCTTGTAAAGTGATATGTGTCAATGTACAGTTGCTGAGGGTTCCAAAACCATTTGCATACACAAAACACTACAGGAAAAACTAAGATATCACTATACCACTTGGCAGCAAACTTGACACCTTAATAAAAAGCTGATTGATAATGTGAAATTTCTTAAAGTTGATGAAACATCACTAGAGAATGTGTGCTGGTTACAAAATCCATATATAGAAAACCTGGTGTTTTTTTTAGATTTTGAGTGCTTTAAAATATTTTTGTTGAAACATGACATGTTTCCTCCCTTGATAAAATGTGTCCAAATATAAAATAAATTCCAATTATATGATGTCATCAGATTAGTGCTCTAAACCTAACATGGGATCTACATGTATGATATATAACTAAAAAATTCTTGACAATACCTAGTGTTCAAACCCTACTTCAAAAGATATTGGTTCTAAAAGTTAGTAACTTCTCTCCTTACCATAAAGCAATGTTTTTCAAACTTGTCTGACAACAATTCACTGTAAGGAATACATTTTTTCTTTTTTACCTGGTTCAAACTACAACAAGGTAAAAACAATAAAGTTAATACATCACTTGGACCCTAACTGAGAGGAAAATAGAAGAGTTTTACTTAATGTGATGGTTATGCCTGCTTGTTAATTAGTTGATTCCAAGAACAGACACATGAAGCCACTGCTACACGCATTCATCTGGTTCAATATTGAACTTCTTTCTTTCATTAGGGTCAAAGTTGATGATGCTATTTTGTACAGATAATTCAGAGTGAATGGAATTAGAAACAGTATTGCCCTTCTACCTAGTACTGGAAAATTTCCATTGATCTCAATCCAAAATGATAATGCACTTGTTTTAAAAATCATTCTTTAGTATAAATTAACCACTAATCTGCAGTAATTCATTTTCTTGTTTGGTCACCAAGTTTAACTCAATTATTAAACCAAGACTTTGAACAGCAAATGGAACTTTTAGCCAAATATTATTTATCCCATTTCAAATTTTGCCACAGGAAAATAATGGTTAAAAAATTAGAATAAAGAATTTATATGCAATACTACATATAATTTCATTGAGCTTTCCCTCATTAATACAGCTTATAATCATGATCTAATACGTCCGGGGAGAGTATGGAAAGAGGAAGAGGGAATATTCTTCTTGTGCAATATATATAGTTGAGCATAAGGAAATGTTAACAAAAAAAAAAAATTATTTGAAGGAAAAATTAATTTTCAAATTTTCTAATATATTCCTTTGATTATGGTAAATATATAGACATGAAAACCTATCAATGGCCCACAACCCACAGTTTGAAAAACACTACCCTAAAGCATGTCTCACTTTTCATCACCCACTATCTAATTTCAGCATAAAATGTCAAGATATAAAATAAAAAAAAACTTACCTAAATGTATTCAACTTATCAAGAATTATGATAAAGATTTAGGGGCCATTAGGAGGTGTTTAAGTGTATTTATTTATGCTTAACAGTAATGATCCATGAAAGAAATTTGTATACAAAGTCTTAAGTGGAGGAAAACATTTCCAGTTACCTATTTCCTAAAGATATCCATAATGCACCATAATCAACTATCTCCATTGATTGAAAATAAAAATATTACAAAAGAAATAAATTACACACTATACAGTTTTTCATTCTATGATTTTAATTATCATAGAGATTTAAGTCTCCCTGTAGACTATTACACATCTTGTAACAATAAGAACATTAATATAAAGAAGAAAACAAAGAGTGTGAATTATCAATAATTAATAGGAATAGTTAAAAATTCAAAAGAAGAAAATTTCAGAGTATAGGTATGAATTTAAAGATAATAAACATAGAAACTATAAAATAATATGAAGAGAAGGCTACTGTCGACTACATTTCATGGTCATTATAATTACATGACTTGTTATATATATTTTTTCTTTCACAGTATTTCTCTTCAATAACAATTAATGACTACTTAACAAAATTGTTATATGTGAGGGTACCAATAATTCTTCAGATTCGTTAATATAAAAATGAAGCCAAAAAGGTTAAAATCAATGAAATATGTTGAGTCAAAAATTATTTGTTATCAAATTGAAGTAGAAATTTCAACTGCCTACTTGACACAAAATTATAAACAAAGAATTATTTATAATTAAACAATTCTTTATCTGAAAAGCCAATCAAAAAAGCAATCTTACCTTTCAATATGTTGAATGACAGTGGAACTCCAGCAGACAGCATATCTATATAAGAGACATAAAAAAGTATCTCATAACAAAATAAGCTCTACGAAAAAGGGTTAAATAAATATTAAGGGAACATAAATAATATAGTTAAGAGGAAAATAAAAGCTCTAATAAAAGCTGAAATGAAAACTAGATCCAAGGTGATTTTAGCAGTGAGAGGCATTAATATTTTCATCCTGAAACTATTTTAATTTGAATAATGTATTTATCACTTGAATCATGAAAATTATATTACTGTCAGACAACTTAAGATCAGTTAACTATTAATGAAGTACACCATAAAACAGACTAGTAAGCCTCTCACTGAATGATGCACCTTAGTCCAGTAACTACTGCAATTTATATGAATAGGGTTAAACCATGAATCAATAGTTGCAACAATGCTCTTTTAAGCTTTTAAGGTCAAGACTAAATGTCAAGATATTTATCAATGAAGCAAGCTAGTATTTTTTTGCTGAAGTAAAATGTGAGGTGACAAAATGTAAATTAACATGAAGAAATTAAGCAGCAAATGAATAATCAAAGCTCAGATAATCACTTCGGCACATGCATTTATTTAGCCATGCATTATCAGCATAGCACACATACCATTTACTTAAGCAATAAAAGCCTACATATGAATGAAATGGCTCCAATGCAATAAGCATACAGGTTATACCATCACATCCTAGCATAGAAACATTGTATGTAAAAATTAATAATTTCACCTTTACCCAGGAACTGCCTTACATTTATAAGAGCTGAAATTAAAAAAAGCTTAAACATCCTTCATTAAACTTAGCACACATACACACTAATTCACTTGAAACACTTGAAAATCTAAAGGAAGAGGTTCAAGGCCTAAGAAAAAATAAAATAATGCCTTTTTGGTAAAACTTTCAGTCACTATAATATGATGTTGTGTCCCCTTGATGTGTTTTCTTAATTTGTGTTGTCTGGTACAGAAGCTGTGTTAATATTAGAGAGGTGATGTAGGACTGTCAACTAGTACAATGAAATAAGAATTTTA
Source organism: Rhinocypha anisoptera (assembly GCA_011762765.2). Classification (NCBI taxonomy): domain Eukaryota; kingdom Metazoa; phylum Arthropoda; class Insecta; order Odonata; family Chlorocyphidae; genus Rhinocypha; species Rhinocypha anisoptera. Next base: position 16,254 of record WURS02093243.1, on the reverse strand, counting down.
AAACAAGCTGGCTTAAATATAGGTCCTAAACAAGAGAGAAAGATTGGATCTAACAGGGAACTAAGAAAAATACAAAAGCAACAGATATGCGGGAAGAAAAACTGTGCAGAAGTGCAGGTTTACCTATTATGAGAAAAAGTTAGGGGTAATAGAACTATAATAGGTCACTTGTAGAACATCCCACAAACAGATATATGTACCTGTTTTAGGAGAAAACATTTAAGCAATAAAGGGACGGAGGGAATAACCACAGAAAATTTTCAACTGCAAGGAACTAAGTGAAATTTAGTATGTGAACTTAAGTGAAAAATAAATGAGTAGAGAAAAATACCCACTACTGAGATAATAATTTGATTTCCTCCTTATGAATATTCAGGAGGGAAAATTCCCAAGAAAGAATTAAAATCCCTCAGGTACACTTAAACATGTTGGACAATTCGGTTACTTTGAAAACAGATTCATCAATGATGGAAAAGGAAGAAATGATACCATTACCAAAACACCCAAAAAGCTAAGGGCAACTCCATCCATATAACAGGTAGAGGAAATAATGAATGATAGAATGGTAAGAAATTCTAAAGAAATTATGTGACTGATTGGCCCTACTTTCGGGTGAAAAATACCCTGAAGGATGGCGATAGAAAATCACTTCAATTAATTTTTTCTTAAGATCATGATTATAAATGGAAAAAATACAATAATTTAATCTTGTCAACAAGAGATCTTGCTTACCCATTGGGGTAGATGTACTTGGCAGTGGGTGAGGCAAGAATTTCACAGTCATCTGATGAAATCCTTGTGCAATCAAATCAGTAGAAACAGAAAGGTAGACAAAGAAGGCATATGGAATGTTAAGAATATGGACATGGAATGTTAGGATGATGATGAGTTCAGGTAGGTAAGAAAATAGTAAGCATAAGATGGAGAGGACAGAACATAAACATGTTGAAGCTGGGCGAGGAAAAATTATGAATAGAAGAGGGGAGGTGAGCCAACATGGGAAAGTCATAGAGTTGAACATGAAGTTAGGAGGGTGAACAATATAAATGAGATGAGTGATGGAATGTTGTTCGTAGAAATAACAGAAGACCCGATAAATATAGCAGTGGCCCAAGTGTATATGGTGATGGTTAGTCATAGGGAGAAAGAAAAGATAGGGTATATGATGAATTTGAGAGGGTGATCAAAGGTATCCCAGCAAAATAACTTCTAATAATTGATGGAGGATTGTAATACAGAGGTGAGGGGAGGCAGAGATGGTTATTAGGTAGGAGAACATGATTCAGGATTATGGGGAAATATTAATTTAAGTTTTGCAGGAGAGAATCTTTGGTGAATAAAATGAGTAGTACTCTGTAAAACATTGATATGACATATTGTGAATTACAAGCAAGAAATTAGTAATAGCAGAAAAGTAGCTGTGAAGTAAGCTGAAAGTTTCAATATTTTTGTAGATAATATTCCAGTAAATTAAGCCAGCCACTCCCTTAATATACAAAATGGTCATGACATTACTTCCTGGGCCCTTGCTTGGAGAATACCTCTACCATAAAGGCACAGTCCTCAGTCATTAAGCTTTCTCTCTATATGATCAATTTGGAGTGATTGTAATATTAATGGTAATTAGCATGTCAGGCAAAAAGGTAGATTGTAGATAGCATGTAGGAATACTGAGTTGATGTTGTCTCTCCTGAGGAATTGTGTTTAACGGTGTCCACAAAGTGTACTCAATAAATGGTTATGAAATAATTACAATGTTATAAAGGCAATTATAATGATAGTCAAATATGATGCCATTATCTTATGAGTAAGCAATCTTGGCTTAAGAAGTTCTTGCAATACATTTCACATCATTACCCAACGTGAAATCATTTTTCTCACTTCCATTTTATGGACAATGAAAAAATTGTGTGTGAAATGATTTTTCATTATTAAGACTTGCACGAAACACTATGTAATAACTCATATGTAACTCCATTAAAATCCAGTCTTTTACCCTAAGATTTATGTTCTTAAAGCCAATAAATTTCTAGGAAACAATTCATGAATTCAATATTGATATTGCAATCATTATAGTGACCAAGTGATATCTATTTTAGAATGACTCCTATTACTATTAAGTCCAATATATATAGTATATACAACCCTTTTCACCAATAATGGTCAACCTAGTGGATAACAAATAATGATATGGGCAAAACTTGTAATACATTTTTTTGGCTATAGCAATAAAAATATGAGAAATCATAGAATTTTCAAATTGAGAATAATTCTGAAAGTTTCAAACTTTAAAATCAGATACCAGTACCTTTCTTATTAATCCTATGTTCCCTTGGAATGCATTCTTAGCAGTAAATTCAACAGTAATTCTAACAGTAAACATTTTGAAACTGATTAGTTCAGTTTATTCTTCTACAATATTTTAAAAGAAAGAGGATGAGACACTACTTTGAATTCAATAAGTTGTGGAGATGAGGCATAAATCTAAACCACAATCCACTATGGCATGTGAATCTGTAAAGGAAATGGAATTCATACATGCAAATACACCTTGCAACCAACGGAAAAACATGAAGAACGATTTTCATTTTTTTATGAAACTGAAAACAATACCCCAGATTGAAAAATATATTTCCTTCTTTATTTATCTGTTATCATGCATAAATATTATTTTTTAAAACATGAATGAAAAACACTGTAAAAAGTTCCTCTGAATAAAATTTCTCTCCAGTTAATATATAATGACTACATGAATGAAATATACTATTACTGGAATAACATTAAATGAATTGTGTATGCTGTTCCTTGTTTTTTTCTGCAACAGTGAAAACAAATGCTACCTATGTGTTAGGTGCTACCCAAAATTTTTGAGAATTTTCTTGTACAAAGCAGAAATAATACCATTCACCTCAATTTCTACTATCCCCTTCAAAACAGTCACCCACAGCATGTATGCAATGATCATAGAGATTTTCCCATAATTGAACATACTACTGGAGGCTGTAGGGTACTCAATATCAGTTGCAATTCCACATGAATCTCTTATATGGAGTTAAAACTTCACCCTATCAATTTAATTTTCATTTTGGGGAAGCAGTAGAAGTTGCAGGGGATAAGTTAGGAGAATAGGGAGGGCATTTTCCCTTTGTTTTCATTGCCAGGAATTCTTGAACAACGAGAAAGGTGTGTGCTGCTGTATTTTAGTTGTACGAGCATCTAGAATTTGTTGGCATGATCCATACAACAGCCCAAGCATATCACAAACATCATACATAATCTTCCTTCTGTCTTCATAAATCACTTCATGCATTCATGATCATTTCTGGATTTGCCCATGTTGACGGTTGACCTGTTTGTCATCCTCCACAGACTCCCTTTACACGTTCCACACCTTCACTGAAACGCATGAACCCCTCAAATGTTCTTGCTTGACTCAAGGCATACCAAAAGAGTCTTTTAGTATGAGGTGGGTTTTAGCTGGAGTTTTCTTGAGCTAACAGAATTTGATTGAAACAGAACAAAACTTGAAAAAAATCTGTTTCGGCCATTTGGAAAAGTCACAGAAGCACAAGAAGTCATTGCAATAGAAACCGTAATAACTTAAAAAAAGATGCACCTATGATGACTTAACTCAGTAGAGTAGCAGCAGAAAAGTGCACGTAGTGTAAAGAGCATGTAGTAACTCAAGAATTGAATAAAACACTCAAGCATAAGAATTATACTGGGTAAAAGAAGAGAGTAAAATCCAAAATGCTCTTAGGGCATAGCTGAGAGGCTATCATAGGATACACAAAGATGCTGCTGATTTCATATTATCACATGCAGAGGGCAGAAAATGGGTGAAATATTACCTTGTTGAGGTGAGGATAAACATGCTCCTCACGTTACATGTCATGTGTGACATGACATGTAACATGGAGCATGAGTGACAAACTCATCAAATGATGTTGTGGACTGTGAGAAGGAAAAGGTACCTTGGAAAATTTAAGATAAGTTTTTAATGATGACTTATTATATGTATGGTGTCGTGTTAACATTGTGGGAACTTGTGATCCTGGTGAAATCAGAGGACATGAGTGCATGAATGGACTCCTAATTTAAAATGACATGGATTTCAAAGATAGGCAGTTGAAGAATATCAATGCAAGTGTATGTGATACATAAGATTCTTTGGGCGTATTGTTAATACACATTAAACAAAACAAAGTTGAGTTCTAACACTGTTTCCATTAAGTTTGGTAGCAGAAGAACAAAAAATTAAGTAGAGTAGAACAAAAAATTTGAATGCCCACTGTTTTTCTCCAAGAACAGGTAACAAGTACATATATGTCACACAAATACCAAGTATAAAAGTGTAAAACATTTTAACTCTTTTGTCTTATATGAATGGCACAAAAATAAAGTGAGCCCTTTTCTTCTAATTCTATCACCTTCTTTCTGTAATCACTTTATCCACATTCAAGATTTGATATGGATTTCTAATATACAATCATTTTTTTGTATTTTACAATTTTATTAGATTGTAATGTAATATATGCAACCTGTAATAAATTTTGATTTATTTAGAAGCCAAGGATGATATGCGTCACTTTACAGTACCTTGTAAGGTACCCACACTTACCCTTGGCATTTTGTGCCACAATACCGAAGAAGTGAATATGTATATATGAAACAGAGATTTGCATTTTTTATAGTATCAATACACCTTTTTTTACAAATTACACTCTCAGATAGAATTAACAATTGCAATAATTTGGTAATAGCAAAAAATGTGTACCTTCTGGAGTTACAAAAAGTAATTAGTATAGCAAATCTACTAAGGTATCCATTATAAATTGTAACCAATACAAAGTTTTTGTGTATGCTTGACCATTAGGAGTACATCTAATATGACAAGTAGCCTAACCTAATAAAAACACCTAATGACACACTATAAAATATTTAATGAAAACCAAATGTCTTGCATTAGTTTTTTTCCTTTTTGAACTCCTTTGTAACATCAATTTTCTAAGTGCATAATACAGGCTGGCATGACGGTCACACAACTTTTTGCAGCTTGTAAGGAAAGGTGTACATGAATAAAGTATTAAAGCTGGCCCTTTAATTAACAAACATGAGATTCTCCTTTAAGAGAAGATAATCATTCCTCACTGTCCCATGTATGTTGCGCAAGTGCAATAGAAAATTCTAACAATTTATGTTTTAACTGTTTCAATAAAAAAATTCTGTTATACTTATTGGTAAGTGCAAAAAGACGATCCTAATTCAAAGTTAATAATAAACTCAAAGCAAATTACTACAATGTTGTGATAATATTTTACAAATAAAAAACAAAGTGGAACTAAAATATGAGGTGATTTTTTGTCACCTAAAACAAAACGATCTTTCCATCACAAAGCTGAAGTGATTTTAATATTTTCCTTCACATAAATTAATGATCAATAAAAAAACTTTTCCAGTGTACAAGTGAGATTTTTGAAGATACATGACACATTTTCAATCATTGATTGCTTTACATAAATTACCTCACTAACAATTTAGAAATATTTTAACCCTTTCGTGCCAGAGCCATAAACTGATATATAGTCCCTGCATACGAGTGTGCAACAAAATTTTAAAAAATAACCAGAAAAAAGGTCATCTGTACTGGGGGGATGAATCTGAATGCCCGATATATCGGTCGCTCAGCATGAGGGGGTTAATAATTATAAACTTAATGATGTTTTGAAGCCATAAACCACCAGTATGGTGAAATTATTTAAAATCAAATCAGTGTGCATACCTATTAATATAGAGCTTGGGAAAAAGAAGAGATACTTTTGAAAGTAAAATTGCATTAGTTTGTATTCATAACATTTTTAGAACAGTTCTTATGTGCAAAACCTAAATATTTCTACTAAAGTAGGATTGACTTATAGAAGGTTTCCAAATTGGAGAGGTATGAAATCAGAGTGGGATGGCAATAGAGATAATGCCAAGTGTTGCAACACAGGTCATGATAATAAAATATGCCAGGAAAATCACAAAGTTTTTAAATTTTAATCCTCTAATACATATTTGAAATATTTTCTTTCAATGAATATAATCATCAATCCATGGAACTAAAATTACTGAGAAAATTGTATTTAGAAGTTAATGTATTGTAATAAATGCTTAATGATACAGAATGTTAATTTCGGTACTTAATATATTTCCACAAACAAATTTAACAGAGCACACCTGGTTTCAATGATAATTGTCATCATCCAGATGACAATTATCGTTGAAACTAGTTGTGATGACAATTATTGTCACGAATTTAAAAATTGAAAATTCACTGCAATTTCACAAATTTTTCTTAAACTCACGACCCAGGTTTCACCACATTGTGGCATCGTCACCTGATGATGCCATGCTGTGGTGAAACCCAGGTCCTGAGTTTAAGAATTGAATAAAATTTGTGAAATTGCAGTGTATTTTCAATTTTTAAATTCAAGATGAAAGAATTTCACAGAGTTAATCCCAAAACTATCACTGAATTATTGTCACAACTGGTTGTGCTCAGTCACATAACAATAATTTGTTTGTGGAAATGTGTTAATTATTGAAAATAAAATTGTTTATCACGGATGTCTACAAATTGATAACCTCCTCTGTGACTTTTACTCAATGATATATGTCCACAAGTGGAATTAATGGAACCTCATTTTAAAACCTGTAATTTAACATAACATTTGTAAATAACAAATAAAAGACAGCAGTGATGTGTATTGATATTTTCCTCGCATAGACATTTTCTAATCCCAGAACTTTCCTGTTCCAGAATCATTCCATTCACATAAAGTATAAAAGTGAGTTATAAATACACACATTAATTCTGTTTTGAAATAACATCCTGATTCCCTTTCCCTGATAGTAATTTGTTCCACATATCATGAGATAAATTCAACTTGATAATAGACAGAAAGTAAAGTAACAGAATACATCTGAGATGTTTCCATTACAAAATATCCAATCTTACACTTATGATTTTATAATATATAATTAGCAAGGAACATTTCAATCACTGATTGTTCACAGTTAGAAGGACTTTCTGAGAATTCTAACAAAAATACATTACAGCCCTCTGCTCTCTTTCATAGTTTTAAATTAAGCAATAAGAAAGCAAGTCTATTATGTCCAAATACCTTCAGTAATATTTTATGTAAAACTAAGTTTGCCCATCATACTTTATTGAGTATCTACAGGGAGACAATCCTTTAGGCACAGAAGTAAAACTGGCTATCTCATGGTATTCCTGGTTCATATAAACTTCACAAAAGTTTAAGATTACCAATTTGAACCTTCAATTATAAGGTGAATTATTTAAAGATGTATGCACTTACGGTTTCCAGCTACTGGAGTGGGTGATGCTGTAGCCATCTGTTTGTAATTAGCGGGAAGAGCCATCGTAATGTTTTTGTCTAATATCCTGGAGGTGGGATAGAGGAACAAAGCAAAATACACATCAGTGAGTAGTCTATTAAAGTTGTCATAATCCCAGAGCATACATACCCATTTCCATAAGTCCATTTCATTTTCTTGCGAGTTGGTATCCCAATCTCGATCAACTCTGACATTTCATTAACACAAAAAGTTGCTATTTCCATTTAATCAGCTTTAATTTAATGTAGAGGAAATGGATTTAGCAACACAATACACCCATTTTATACTCCAAGAAACAAAATACTTTGTAATTCCACATAAAATAATTTAATGACGACCCAGGTTTTGAGGCATAGAGTCATCATCAGGTGTATAATGAAAAATTTTAAGCCTTATATACAATCAGAGGAAGAGGGGTGGGTTCAAGGAAGGTGGTGGTGATTGGCGAGTGGGAGGGTTGGAGGAGGGGGAAAGTCATGGAAGGGAGGTGGGTGGTGCGGTTGTGCTTGGAGGCTAACCACAGGAGTGATTTCATTCCTGAGGTGTTGCATTTCCAGAATAAAGGGCCATGCCTTGATGCACTAGAGCAGTTGGAGATTATGAACATAGTACATTCCAAGGGTATTCCAATATTCACATTAATGTTTCCTATCATGAGTAGTGTGTGTAATTCAGTTTATTGTCAGTTAGACAGAGGACCATAGCACAAAATGCATTTAAATGGCAATATTTATTGAAGGAATGAAAAAAGACATTTTTATTCCCAAGAATACATCTTAATGATTATGACAAAAAAGGTGTTATGATTACTTCACTGCCTTTGGGTGATAATTTTATTAGTAGTTTAACATGTTTTTTTTCCAAAAAAACATTCCAAGGCAAGATATAAGACTGTTTAAAGACTAAGATTATATAATTTATATATAAGAAATATAATTTTAGGGGGTCATGAGTTTTTTTTCTGAGATCCTTAGTCTTGTAGTCACGAGTGTAAAATATTAAAAAAAAACAATTCGCATATAAGTGAGGGAAACATTTTAGAATAGTACACGTTGATAAGAGAGCCACACGAAGGGAATAAATTGAGAACTTGCTTGAAGTCTGAGGGGCCATAACTGAAAAACTACTGTGTCTGGATAATTAAAATTTGGAGATTAATATTAGTGTAGGGATGATATGCACCAAGTAACGTCGAAATCTGGGTCGGTAGGTATCAAAACCTCATTTTTATGGTTGAATTGAAATGGCCCCTAGCCGACTATGGTGACAATCTTATACACTCAATCAAGTAGAAAAACAAATATATACATATGTATGAGCTATATATAGAATGAAATAATAAATAAGTCAGAAACTGTCTTCAATGAAATGATTTGCAGTGAAAAACGTTGTGGACTTCTGAATTTCTCGGCACCCTAATTCACTGTTTAATGTAATAATCAAAGTCAAGGATGCTTTGCATGAGAAAAATGCAAAAGGAATATTTAACTATTTAAGAAATCCACTGTTAACGAAAAAATTTCTCTTGTGAATATTTTGAAAAAAATGTATAGTAAATTATATTTTAAAATATTCTTTAAATATCAAATTAACTTACACAAATTATTAAATTAACTTACACTTCTTACACAAATCAACTGGAGGAAAAGTTAAATGGAACCTGAATATTTTTCTCCCTCAGCGTCATCTTGTTTAATTCTAGTACTTCTACTTATCGTTTAAAAAGGTCTTTCTTAACCAGTTAAATATACGTTGTCATCTCTCGGTTTATTTTTCAACTACCTACTCCGACTATCCATACATTTTTCATCACTCTAACCGAAAGAACATACATATATTTAGAATAAGGTAGACGCGCTTTAGAATTTTAATATTTAGACAGTCAAGATTCTTCCTTGCAAATTGACAAGCGCCATGTTTAATAATAAAAAAAATGTTCCTTAAGTAGTCCATCCTTTACAACGATTCAGAATTTTATTAACGTGCATTATTTAAAAAAAAAAATTTCCCCAAACATTATAATAACCGTTCTTCGGATACCAGGTTTTTGAAGGTACTTAAACGAAGCATACTTCGAATACAACACATCAACAAAAGCATCAGGACTGTCACCACCACCCCAGTCATGATAAACGGTCTTTTTATACATAGATTGTAACATTAATTTCACAATATTGATGGTTTATAATCTCTGAGAACTTCTAAGGGCCTAATTCATTCTACTTTTTCAGATTGTATCTACAGCCACCAGTAATGTTTGTTTCTCGAACGTCGACAAGGCACATCAATGATGACATATATTATCAAAGATACAGATTTAAATTATCAACCCAAATCTCTAAACCTTAAATTATAATATAAATTTAAATAAAAATATACCTTATAGAGAAGAAATATTTTACAATTTAATATTTGAAGGTCTTAATTCTCCATATCCACGGCGTCCAAACTCCTCCAATCCGTATGGCAACCGCAATAAGCGAGTCAATTGTTTGACGTACAATGGCCACCAGGCCAGAATGGCGTACTTTCAAAGTAACCGCTCGAAGCCGGTAACCTTGCGTATCAAATTGTGCAGAGGAGGATTTTGGGAGTCATTTTGGCCAACGAGTATGGAGGGAATAGAAGACGGCAGTGGGTCAAAGATTATGTTAAAAAGCTTAGATATCTGTTTGGAAGAAACTTTCAAAGGTCCTGATTTTGTGCGGCCGGGAAGACAAAGGAAATTCTTGCGATTAGTTCAGGATCAGTTAGGAGGATCATGCTCGGATAAGTAGTGTTATGATTGTACTTTTACGTTCGTGATTCTTAAAGGAAACAATGATTCCAATGCGTAATTTTACAAAAATGCCACCTTCAAATTCAAGTTCGTCATCTCGACCGAAATATTTTTTGAGGTAACCACGTACCACAGTCTAGACTATTATCGAGATATAGAGGAGTGAGGAGACTGATATGTTAGACTGTGCCCCTCCCATGTGATGTATTTTTATATTGCGAATACATATTCATTTGATATTGAGTATTTGTATATATGGATTTTTTAATTTTATACCATATCTCTTAGGTTTAACCCCTACTGAAGATAATGGGTAGTATCATGATAGATACTTGATGTCGATGATATCAGAAGGTCCTTTAGGGAAAAAATGAAAAGACAAGAGCAAGGACCAAGGAAATCCCTCAATAAGATAGTGCACTTACTGCCTGTTTGTGGTTTTTAGCAATTTAAGTAGTATGGGCGTTCTGTTGAAAGGATTCACCTGGCTGCTACTTTAGTTCCTTTCTTTGCGCACACGTGTTTGTAGAAGTTTACATCATAAAGCCAAATGAATGCAGAGGAAGTGACTTTAATATCAGTAAATAAATGAACGTTGGTCAATAAATAAGAAAGTGTTATTAAAAAAATAAATACTTTATTTCTACGACCTAGGTTTCGACACGAAGCATCATCAACCGGTCCGATAGGTCGTGGAAATAAAGTATTTATTTTTTTGTGGAATTGCAGTGTTGTAATTTTAACCCTGTACGATGGAAAAAATCCACTTAGTTACGGCTGAAAACATTTCTGACACTACTTCTATTTTAAGGCTGCATTAAGGAAGCTTCCTTGTCCTGAAGTAGTTGGGGGAGATGGATTCAGGAATTTAGCCAAAGGACTCCCCTGACAGGTTTTTGGAGGTGGATAGATTCGGGGATAGGTTTTTGATGGGAAACAGTGAAGGAGGAGAATAAATCTGATACTGAGGTTTCTGGAGTGTTTTGAGGTGAAGGGGATGAAATGATGGCTGATGAAGGTATGTTAGATGAATGTGAAGGGGGTAAAAGTGTAAAAGGCGCAGGTATTGCATGATTTGGGAGTTTGAGATGGTGAATTGGGTGAAGAGAGTTCGGTTAGTGGGCTTAATGGATGGAATAGGTGTTAGAGCCAAGGATGATGTGCTTGTTGAAGGGGAAGTTGGGATGGGTGGTTTGGCTTTGTTTTTCTTAATTAGCTCCATCTTCTTCTGAAATATTATTTGGTGTATTTCAGTTCCTCTCTCTTTCTAATACTGGAAAGTCGATCAATTGAAAAGCTATATATTCTATGTCAGTAGGATATATAGCTTCTCAATTGTTCCTCATTTGTCCGTTGGAGAGGTTCAGACTTTTTTCTGAGTGCCTCCTGAAGGAGGTCATCCCACCCCACATGCCATTGTTTTTGAACGGCGCTTCCTTTGCCAGACCCTCTTCTTGCTCTTCCTCACTATGACCCTCTTGAATCTGAAATTAAGAAACAAAGGAATAAGGAGGTTAATCATTTTTTTAATAAGTTTATATTAAAGTACATACAGTATGAAAAAATAACAGTGACAGTTTCCAAACTCTCCAAATTGTAGTTTTAACCACAGAAAAGCTTAAGATTGATGATTTCCGAAGGTGGCATGACATGACACACAGCTACTTTGCTTTGCTACATGATAGAAGCATATAGTCTCTCGCTGAGTTCCACTTAGATTTAAGTTGTTGTATCAACTCAAATGTCCCGAAAAGTATATAAATATTGTTCTGTCCTGTGCTGCACATCAATGACTGTGAAAACTCCAGACAAACGTTTTATTGCTGTGCTCATTGACAATACAAGCAAGAAATGGTTCATAGTAGCAAGGAGAAGCAACAAAAAAATCAAATCCAGAACATCATATTAGTGCTGTGAGGACCATTTTAATGCAACTTTAGATATAATGGCACCAAATAAACTACGAAAAATATCTTCATTAATACTGTGTTATTATTTTCTAATTTGAAATACCAATACGGTGATGAGATGGGATATATTACAATTCCCATTTGTGCAACATAAATGCTTTGTTTTAACTAATGGATGCAATATGCAGTTCAGTTTGGGTTTTGAGGAAGGATTAAGTTTTATCTCACTGACATTTTTAATTAATTCAAAATTTTAAATAAGATAAACGACATGTTTGTAGTCCATTTTATGATATTGCATTTCAGTTAAACACACTAACAAAAAAAATCTTTTTAACTTTATATTACGCATCTGCATATAAGCCCAACAACAGTACAATCAACCATCCTTCTCTAATCACCTAACCTTAAAACAATTTTCCAATAAATCTTAACCTATCAAAGTGTCTGTACTTTCTCATGTTATGGTTTATAGGTTACAATAGAAGACCTTTCTTGAGGCCATTCACAAATACAAGAAAGCACCAAAACTAACACTGTACAAAAATTTTCACACGAAAAGGAATTAATATACAATCGTAAGATAATGTAACAAGTAATCTAAGATATCATACACAACAAAACTTTCTTATGATGGAAACACATATGCAATAACAAAAACTTGAATTCAATCAAATCATTTTGTTTAATTTTGTATTAAAACATTCAATATAAATTATTATGATTTGTAAGAAAACTTCAGCTCTAGATAGTTCTTCAAAGAATCGGGTCTGGTTATGTCAATCTCTTTCTTTCATTCTTAAAATGCTCTTCATTTTCTGTAGTAGTATAGTGGAATTGCAAAACTGCTGAAATTCAGATGTTTTTTCATAGAAATGTATTTTTGCAGTATGTGAACAATGTGATGCCAAGACTATTCTAAATGAATGTTCCAGCATTAAGCATGAACATATTCATTTATATACAACATTATTTAATGTTAGTATTTCCATTCAGTTTCCATATGCAAATGTTATCATTACCTTAATCTGTTGTAGTAAAAATAATTTAGGTGAATTACCAAGCAGTATTATTAATCACGGAATACTTAAGAATTGCATTTAAAATTAGAGGTGTGAGTGCAAGAAATTCTAAAAAGAACCTATTAGCTTATGCAACCATCTCTGTGTATTACAAGAAATTTTATTGTACAGTGAAACTTGTCTTAAGCTGTACTAAGCGGAAACCTGTCTTATCTGGAAGAATGTCGTGGTCCCCACAGGTTCTCCTTAATACAAGTTTCACTGTAGTTAAATTTTTATATTAGTAAAATTTAAAAAGTATGTATTTCTTTATTTATCAGAAATTGTGCTTCTTTAATTGTTTCTTATTTGGCATTGCGACACCCCTTTTCATGTGGCCATATAATAATGGCATAAACCCCTCGCACTAATGACCAACCCTGTGTTAAGCAGAAACCGGTCCGATCTGGAAAAAATGTCGCGATCCCCACAGGTTCCCTCTTAAAGCAAGTTTCACTGTACATTGGACTGATTTTTTTATGATTTCCATCCAGTTTCTTTGGTAAAGAATAAGGATCTCATCACCATCATCATCAAATTTCTACATTTTCTTGCTTTAAAATCTTTTGTTTCATTCTAAATGTTTTTTGGGATGTACTGAATTATTGGAGGCTATTATATTCTACATAGGAGGATTAATTACTGCTCTGCATAATTTTGACATACAAAAGCATTACTTTTTAGCCTTTGATCTTGCATTTTCATGGACTTATGAGAAATGTTCAAGTGCAATTCCTTTACTTATAAGTTGTATCATCCTTTTTTCAGTACCATTTTGAGGACTCACAATTTGAGCAGAAAAGGCAAGCTGGGTGGAATAAGCTGAAGCAGAATGATATTCCAACCATATTTGAAATTCCAAACTGTCCAAAAAAGATAGGATGCAAGAGAAAGGCACCAAAGAAAAAGAGAACAGTATTGATGTATATATATAATAAATTATACAATTTACTTGTGAATGTTCACATGGTTTTTGTTAGTATATACTAACAATACTATTAAACAATTACAACAATACTTTCAGCCAGCAAAGTATCCTAAATTCAATGTAAGCCTATCAAGATATAGCTTTGTGGAACCCACAATCTAAGCTAGAAACTTTTTTTTTGAGGGTAGGTGAAAATTTCTTATTAGACTCTATGAGCCCCGTAGCTCATAGTTTTGTAAGACTCTAACCCACTAAAAACACCTCCCGCAGGCTGCAACTGAGCATGCTCAGCAGCTTCTCTTTCTTACTCATGGGGTGTAGCCCACTGACTATTCCCATGTATTGACTATAACATTTTCATGGCATTTTCTTACTGCCGTACAAGCTCATGGGGCTTTTACCTTTTCAGTCTTCTTAACAGAAGAGGCGCTTCATCTGCCACTTTTATTTTCTCTCAGTTTACATGGGTCTGTACCCCTTGGTGGTGCTGGTCTGCATATCTTTGCACTATTTCGCTGACATATTCCATTTTTAGATCTTTATGGAGATTGTCATTCCTTATGTACCATGGCACTCTTACCGTATTTCTTATTAATTTGTTCTGAAAAGTTTGTATCATGCTCAGGTTTGTTTCTTTGTGCATCCCCAGAGCTGAATTCCATAGGTCCACACCGGCCTCAGTATCTGTTAGTGTATCGGCAATTTATTATTATATTACTGTTATTTGCGAGTTTCTTCCTAAAAGTCTATACATATTCCTGTATTTTATATTAAGTTCTTACTTCATTTTCTTTACATGTCCTTTCCATTTGAATTTGGCATTCAACATCATACCCAGACACTATTACTTGCTGTGTTGGCATGTGGTTCTACCTGTCCATTGATACTGACTCTTACTAGTTCTACTTTCCTATTGGTGAAATTGATATGTACTGATTTAGTTTCATTGATTTTTATTCTCCATCGCTTATTCTATGCAATTACTTCTGTAGTAGATCTCTTGAGATTAGATCTTTGAAGTCGGTCTGTTGCCTTTTCAACTTCCTCCCCTGTTGTAATAATTGCTATATCATCTACAAATGTTGCTACTGTTGTTTCTTCTATATTAGGCAGATCATTTGTACATAATAGATACAGCATGATAGCTTTACCTATTACCCAGCATGCTGCCTTGTGGAACACCAGCAGAATTTTTTTTCAAATCTGAATATTCGTTATCACATCTAACATGAAAGTGCCTATCTGTAATATATGACTTTAGTAAAAGATTGAATTCCTCTGGTAGGTATCTATGTAATTTTTACTCTATCCTTTGGTTTCAGACTTTATCGAATGCCTGTGCAACGTCCATAAATACCACCGAGCTTATTTTTTTCTCCTCCAACACTTTTTCATTCACATGTGTTTTCCTGTGTACTTGCTCTCTGCTAGAATGTTTATTTCTAAACCCCAAATTGGTGATTCGGTATAAGGTTTATTTCCTCTATCAGTGGTTTAAACCTCTTCAGGATCAGTTTTTCAAACAATTCTGAGATAACAGGTAGCAGCAAGATTGGTCCGTGCAATTTCTTATCATTTAGTGTTTTGTCTGGTTTCAGAATCATAATGCCTTCAGCTACTTTCCACAGGCTGGAACCATATTTTAACCTTAATTTTCATTGCAATGAATTGGAACTGAAGCAGCATTGAATAACTGTTGTAGTTTTTTTTATCCTTTCTCTGGCAGTTATTTCAGTGTTTTGCCTGTTGTCACTTCGTATCCTGGTGCTTTTTTGGCATTCATATTGTTTTTTATTTCATCCTTTACTTCCTGTTATGTCAATCTCTCTATATCCCTTTTATATTTCTTTGGCACAAGGGTAGAGCTTTCTCCTTCTGTTTTACTAGGTAATGGAAAAAAGGTTTCTTCAAGGGGTCTTGCAAAGAGGTCTGCTTTCTCTTTTGGGCTTCTTGCCCAAGATGGTAATGAAACCACTTTGCTTTCCACGGAAAAATATATATTTATTGCAACTAGTTTCGCTACTAACACCATAGCATTTTCAAGTGACAATATAAGAAATTTCACAATTTTTATAGACTATTTATATAGGCTACTTACCACAGTGATCAACCCGAAGGTTGGTATGTTAAGTGAGGGTAGAGCTCACCTAGTACTAAGCCCACGGCATGTGG
>WURS02093137.1:0-23832 GCA_011762765.2 Rhinocypha anisoptera | reverse complement strand
GAATTTAATGCGTCTTTCGATGCGCATGATTTTATATTTCCTTTGCCTATGCGCACCTTGGGTCCTACCCTTCCCTCTCTGTCACTCCGCCTCTCTTTCTCTCCCCCCTTTCCCTCTCTCTTTTTCTCTCTCTCACGCGCACTCCCTCCCTCTGTTCCTCCCTCTGTTTCTCTCTCTCTCTCCCTCTTTCCACCCTCCCTCCTTTCTCCCCCCGCTCTCCCCTTTTTCTCTCTCTCCCTCTCCCCCTCACTCTCTTCCCCTCTCTCTCTCCTTCTCTCTGTACTCAAAGAAGGAGGACAGCAGACGCCTGACTCCTCTGGAAGCTAAGAGAGAGAGAGGGGGAATGAGAGCCTCAAGCGGACGTCCATCCCAAGACGTGACACTTAAAAGCCTCCTCCTCTTCCTTCCCTCTCCTTTTTCTTCTTTTCTCTCTTTCTCTCGCCCTCTCTCCCTCTCTCGCATCTCTCCCCCTCAGCCCTCCCTTTCTCTTTAAGCTTCCCGCGCCCTGCCTCCCGAGCACGTGGAAAAGCAATAAGCAAGATAAGGGGAGAGGAGGCTGGCTTGGCCCGCCCACCCGCCACCCTCTTCACCGCGCCGCTCCACCTTAAGCTGTCCCCTTAAGTGAAGGTTATAACCAGAGCACTTAAGTCCTTCCCTCATCTCTTCCCATTCTGTTCCCTTCACCCTCCTCTCCTCCTCTCTTGTTACCTTAAAAAAAACGTCTCATTACACACCTACTCCCTCTGCAATAATTATACCTAAAATATTTGTTATATCATATGTAAGTATTTAAGTCATGCATTCTAACTTTGGGGACTTCAAGTGATATCGACACGAATGAAAACAAAATTGCGTTTATCCCTTCAGATTATCTGTTTAAAAAAAAATCAATCTAATCCATACGTTGTTTAAATTTTTCAAATGTGTTAAATTTCTATCACGACTGCCAATCCATCCATTTCCGTGAAAGTTCATCGTATTTTACGTATATCTGCTAAAAGAACGACAGTACTAAAGAGACCCCTCTCTAAATGGTAGCCCTCGGTATCGACGCAGGTTTATAAAAACAAAATACGACCCTTTGATTCCGGTGGAGAAAGATAAATTCATGGTCATTTATAAAAGCACGTTTAAGGACTACTTTTATCCAACTTCAGTATACGTATATCAGAGACACAAAATCTCTCAAGACTTGAAAGGAAACGGTCCATAGGTTAAATATACATACCGATCAGGTAGGTGCCACATGAAAGAATCTTCTGACAAAAATCCTCATTTATATATTAAATCACTCAATTATGTTTCTATTTGGCCCATATAATCCCATGAGTCTCCCAGGAAATTACATGTCATTTTTTTCAGGTCAGCTAAAATGGAGACTTATTTGAAGTAACGTCTGGAGATGAAAATAATAAAATGGAACCTATACACCATCTTATAAAAAACTTTTCCTGAAAACCAAAGGAAAGAGAACATCCAGCAAAAATTTGTGTGCTTTTTATTTCGTGTGACTTTAGTGCTGAACCCGAGACAAAACGTGACAGTGGCATAAATAAAAATATCAACGATAAACTTGGACTTGGAAAGGGATTCACTTAAAAGCAGGCAGTATATATTCATGCATCATATCGCAAATACTCTGGTAAACAAGTCATAGGGTCACCGACCAGCCCCATTTCTGTTATCGTCTTAGAATTTCGTTTTCACTTATCTTCAAATACAGAGTTCAACACTCTTTTATTTTTTTAAATCTCAAAACATCCGAGCGCATATTACGTACTTGCGAAAAATATTCTTTAAGTACGCTTAAATTGATTTTGCAAGTGCCTGCCTCTTTTTCCTGCCGGCATATATTTCATTTGCAAAGGAAGAGCAACTTATGTGATTCGGAGGTGCACGAAACCAACTACAA
Source organism: Rhinocypha anisoptera (assembly GCA_011762765.2). NCBI lineage: Eukaryota > Metazoa > Arthropoda > Insecta > Odonata > Chlorocyphidae > Rhinocypha > Rhinocypha anisoptera. The sequence continues at coordinate 21,920 of WURS02093137.1, read as the reverse complement.
AGTAATAAAAATTCCATCTCATGAAATTAATATCAGCCTCGGGCTGGGTTTTATATAATTAAAGATATGACGCAACGTTAAACGCATTTTCGCCGCTTGAAAATTTATAATCCAAAACAGACGCACGTATCCATATACTGGATCAGTGATCCTCACTAGTAATTCAACGTGCCTATATTCCCACGAAATTAAATTAATGGTTCCGACAAAAATAATTTGGTCTAAAAGTTTATTTTTCCATTCAGACCATTTTTATGGCCTTCTACAACATTTCCGATAGGTTTAAAGCGCTAAATTTATTATTTTCTTTTTAAATATTTTTTTAAAGGTTTTGTTCTGATGAAAAAAGATGGTAGTATATTTTCCAAAGAGTTCTTGATATCTCATCGGGTTGAACCCTCGGCTAATGAACTGGAGACCCAGGTTCAAGTCCCGATGAGGCCTCGGGTCACCTCTAGCTAGATCCCAACCCGAGTGGTTCTCTCGGTAGCATATTTTCGTGGTCAACCACAGGCGACATGGGGAACGGACTTATCCCTTATTATCTTGTTGAATGAATTTTCGCTCGTCGTTTGGCTATACTAGGTGAACTTTCTACCGTAAATTATCAAAACAACTTTAGGATGCGAGGCTGTGGTGGTTTTTTTTTATTTTCCTAAAGATATACCTCTCTCAACCTTTGACCGAGGAGGACGCATATGCAGGCGGATTTGTAACCAATAGAACACCAGGGGACAATAAGTCCAATTATTCATCAACTGTAATGTCATCGGCATGCAGACGTCACAAATCTTATTCCAGAATCAAATTTGTCGTGGCAAAGCGCGGATCGGAAGGCCCACTCTCATTTTTTAAGGTCCGTGAATCACGTTGAACTTATTTATGACAATGGAGAAAATAAATGCGATATAATTACATTTTCCCCTACTTCTGTTTCCTCGCCATTACGCACAAAAAGAAGAAATTATCATGCAAAACCTAATACGAGAACTACAAAACATGCTGGACAATGTCAGACCACTCACAACAAGCATGCATAACAACTAAATAATGTCCTTACTAAGTGCAAGGTCAAGACGAGGAACTACATTTTAAATAGAAGCAAGATAATATACATATATACACTAACTACCATGATTACTAACTCCGGACATGTGATTATATTTATTGTGATCTCTAACTGTGCGAGGAAAAAATAACATTTTATATCTATCTGTTCGGCATCCTAACTCTCTTATTTTATGTACGTGATCTAATCTATTGTAGTATAACGGTGTCTGTAATATATTTCTGATCTCATCGTTGAAATAATCCTCCTGAAATCTGCCTAAAAGATGCATCCATTTAAAACGAAATGCAACCCTTTATTGGTTCGCTTTATACGGTAAGTTGTGGTAGCTGAAGCAATTTATGGGCATATAATTGCTTTTTCCTGGAATTGAGACTATCTTTGCCATCTAGTAATTCAGGCGCCTTTCTTCCCCGTTTATATTCACCTTGTTATATGTAATATGCGGGGGAAAATAATTAATTAATATTACATTGAGTTTATTTGGAAGAAAACAGTAAATAAGAATAAACCAGATCAAAATTCTTGGTGTCTACTAAGCAAGGTCTTGACTTAACAGAAAGATCTAAGTTTGTACCTATTTTTCATCGAAAATGGTCTAATGTCTTGTACATCACCATTGTCTTTTGTCAGTCACTTTAGTAGTAATTAGAAAAATAGTCATCATCTGTAATTTATCTTCACGTAATAAGGACGCATTCTTAGTATAGTATTCCTCGTACTATATACTTAATGACGAAAGATGGCATAAAATCTCTAGAAGAAGAATCAAATGACCACTCTCATTATCCTCTCTTTAGATTATTGCAAACATCTACGTATTTACAAACTGGCCATGCCTCTTATCAGTTAAAAATCACGTTTTTTTTGATAGAGTAAGCTGGAATTTTAAATCGTAATTCTGAGAAGAGACCGTAAAAAATAGGCATAAAATGGTAGACGAGTCCAAATGAATAAAAGTAGTTTTTATAAATCAAATAAAGTATTTGGAAAATGACTATTTGTAATATGACAAAGAGATTAGAGATAGGCACGTATGAACAACTTTAAATTGCATTCGTTGTCACATTTACATCGCGTACCGCATTCTCTCTTCTGATATTCCTCCGCCCTCAGCTGTCTCATACACGGCGAGCGTCCGAAACCGTCTCCATGTTTTTGTCTCTGACGTCCGTCACATGGGTCATCTTCGAGAGAAGTACGGGAACGTTTAATTGCAGCCTCTCAATTTCCCACTTTTGGAACTGCAAGGGCGGACTCCTTCAAAACTTTCGCCAGCTTTGGATAGATTTCTGTTGGCTAATAAACCGTCCACAACGAAAATATTTCACGAGATCACGACATTCCAGTTTGTTCATTTTGTCGAAAGACAGAACACATTTACTTGAAAAAAGCCGTGCGAAGAAAAGTAGTGAGACTGTAGGACATATCTAGTTGAAACTTGACACACATTATTGTGGCACGTGTAGCAACATGACTAAAACAAAACATTATTAATTGCCCAGCCGGGAACTTTTCACCCTGCCCTCCGATGCTTGTCTTTTTGATGGCATTGGCTTCAAAATCCACATATCAACAATCAAAAGGTCAAATACATAAGTATCAGATATAAAATCTATCTAGCACATTAACTAAGCGAGTTCGCAGGTTGAAAATATGACAAAACGATTACGTTGTGCAATGAATCTTAGCATATCATTTTTGTATTTTTTATTTTTTAGTCTTTAGTAAAATAATCCTGAAACAGATAAATTAGCCATAACTTTGGATTTTTAAGAACAATTCGGTAAATAAATAAAAAAACAAAACAAGAATTGCATTTAAAGAAAAAGAAATCATGATAAGCTTCTAACAACAACAAAAATAATACCGAATTCTGTGCAAAAAAAATAAAAAAATCGAAGGTCAAAATATATTATTTAAAAAAAAACAAGACTGAGGAAAGGAAGAAAACTCGTTCCTTGAAACGAATATAGTGGAGATCAGTTAATAATAGATGAGAAAGACGCGTAGGTGAGATCAATTTCAGGGGAGGGAAACTTGTGAGGAAATTGAATGGCGTGCGAGAGAGACTCTAGTTGTGTCTCATAGAGATGCGAGAGGTGGAAAAGAAGAGTCTTCATTTTAATGTTTTGCGATAAGGTATGCGTGAACAAAAGTAGGGGTGGATCTGAAGCGGTCATTCATTATTCCAATGGAGAAATTTAATGTTAACCACATACCGGCGACGGTGTAAACATGTAATGGCGAATCCGGAGGAGAAATTGGTGCATTAAGAAGATTCCGGAGAGAGGGAACACGATGTCGAGGAAAAATTGCAGTGGACTGTTTAAAAATTTCAAGTTGAATGGAGATTCAGAAAACCACGTGGGGGAACGCAGTCCGAAAAAGTTGCCTTGAGTTGCCCCGATTTCGTTAAATCTTTAAAGGACCCCTAAGTGAGACAGCTTTTAGAGATACTTTTTATATGGGGGGGCAAGTGTCATTTTGGAGTCAGAAATGACTCCACGATCACTATGTAACTAAATCATTTGACCAGAGAATGAATCGGAATAGGAGTTAAAAGGATTGGTACGCGAAGTGATTGAATGACACGGTCTTAGATTTAAGTGGATCTATCTTCACCTTCCAGTTAGAGGTAGGCATTGATTCGAGGGTAGTCTATAGCTCACCGGCATCCGAACTTTAGTGTGGACTCTTAGGGAGAGCTTGCAGTGTTCTACGTAGAGGAGATCATTACAGTCACCATTTTGAAAATCATCCGTTATAACGTCAATGGAAAGAGAGGGACACCGCAGGTTTCATGTAAGGAGGGAGATATGATACCGCCGATGAAAATTATTTGCGACCCGTTGGAAAGAAAATCTATTAGAAGAAGAGGCGTGTATATTAAAGTTATTAAACTTGTGGGTCAGAAGAGTGTGGTCAACGGTAACAAACGCCTTTGAAAAATTCGCGCAACGCGCATCAAGCAACGAAGAACGGTCGAAGGCATTAGTGTTGTGATTACGCATTGCCGAAAGGTTGCTCGGGCACGATGGTATAAATTCGGTTTGCGGAGGAAAGAGACTTAGCGGAGAGCACGAAAGAAATGCGCCAGTTATAAATCATTCTTTCGAAGAGAATTGAAACGGGGAGACTAACAGGAAGAATCGAAATTGGACGAACGTTTTCAATTACATTTTTGGACTCGGATTTCAGTCAAAGGGGTGCATTGACAGTTTTCCACTCACTTGGGAAAGTACCGGGAGAAAATATAAATATAATCGTAGAGATAGAGAAGTTATCGTGGTGCGTCTGAGAAACAGCGATCCAATGCCGTCGGGAGTGCTGGATTTGTTCGAGGGTAATGAGAAGAGCAGACGGGTGAGGTAGAGATAGTAGACAATTAACGAGAGCAAACGATGGAATTGTCCCTTGGGAGACTGGAAGGGTGACGGGAAATTAGACACAAAATAATTATTGACAGAAAGCAGCCTGTCTCTCTGTCCCAGAAAAAGGTTTTGTTCCGAGTCGAAGACTGTTGGGATTCCTCCTGGTGTTTATGAAGGTCCAAAATATATTTGAGGTTTATTTTGATGTCCTCGGTGATGGTCTTTATTATTGGATGGAATGTTTGCGACCGAGTAGGGAGTTTGCGAGCCACCTTGCGAATGGTTGAGAAGTCCGCAAGAGTATGGGGGTTGGGAGGAGACTTACTTAATCTTTGCTTTCATGTAATTATATACTGGCATTATTAATGCATAATAACGCCATCAATGGCTGCACCTGCTTCAGTTATAATTTAATCAAACCTCATTAACCTTGGAGTCAAGAAAAAAGATATTTGTAAATAATAAGGTTTTACCAGGCTACGTTAAGATGATTTGAAGTTTATGTACTATAGCTGTTACTGAATATCACAATGGCTATGTATTATAACAGTTAACCAACAATTGAGAACATATCAATAACAATTACGATAAAATAAGAGTTTGATTTTTAAATATAAGAGTACTTAGTCCACATGATTTGATTATCGTCTTCGTTAGATTAAAGCCATTATACATATTCCAGTGAGACAAGATGAATAAAATAAGACGGAACAGATATGTTTGTTTCATTGGTGAATGGGTGAATGTTTTTGCTGAACGTAGACCTATTATGGGCAATTGCTCAGAATGAATCCACTTAAGCAATTTGCACTGTTTTCTCCATGTATTATGTATTCAAGAGTAAACTTATTCATGAATTCATGAAATTACTGAAATAAACTTATTCATAATTTGAACGACTGATTAATTTTTACAAAAGACCCCAGCACATTATTGTTGTTAATGTATCACATGGGTACACCAATATGGTAGAAGCCGAGAATCATTTTGAAAGACGAAAAGAAATTAATGTGGGTATTTTCGAGGGAATATTATGCCAGTGACGAAGGGTGTTCTTGTATCTGCTTCGCACTCTTTATCCAACGTGGGTGGGGAGGGGGGGGGGAAGAAGGAAAGAAACATTGTGTGGAGTTTTTATCGCATGGCAACGTAATCACCCGGAGAGAGCACGCTGTAGCTGCGAATTAGTAACCAGTTGTACCCGAGATGATTCCATGTTGTATGATTTGGAGTGATAGGATCGAGATGGAAAGGCATAATAAAATTTCTAAGAGTTAACAAGTGATCTAGTTCGCCTGCTTGATCGCAGCGGTGAAAGCAAGCACTGTGTTAAGTGATTGATTCTTATCCTCGAAAGGATTATTTTTCGGCTCCTGGGAAGATGTCACAGAGGATTCCCTGATGCGACCATTTTACGATAATAAAACGCTGCGGGCCAATGAGATGTCTGAATTTATCTCAGCGTTAGACCGACCGGCCGACATATTTTTATTGTCATTTTTATGTTTCGCAAGGTGACTGCGACCACAGACGACGGAGGGTACAGCGCGTTCTTGAAGGTAGCTTGTGCCTACGTAACACCTTTATGTAACGCATGCTCCTTTTTTTGTCTTACACTTGTTCCAGTGTAGAACATACTTCGCAGATAAGGTCACCGAAAGGGCCAGCAGGGACTAAAGGAAATAATGTCAACTCCATTAACTACAAACGCGGACGCCACTACAATGTGAGCGTCAGCCATCGGAAAAATAACCGCGGAATATATATTTTTATGACTGATCGTGCTACAGAAATTAAGCTTTAAATATTTTACGTTTGCAGTTACACCTGCAGATACCTCGGCTAACTAAGATAATTGGTTCCGTAATCACATTCCGGAACGTTAGCCGAAATCTTCGTTTGCTGAAACGCAATTTCCCTGAGGTCTCTTCAGGGAATCGTTTAAATCGGTCTGGATTCTGCCCAAAATGTATATAAATGAGTAAAGTTATAAATTAGTAAGTAAAAATCACATTATAAAAAGACAAAAACTTAGCAAAGGCTAAGACGAGTGTCTTCGAAAATTCAGTTCCCAACGAGCCTGCGTGATGTTATGTGATGTGCGCATCCACTTAAACGTTTCATAGCCCAAGGTAAATTCGTTAGCCAAGACCGAAAAACAGCGAAAAATATTCGATATTTTCAGGTAGAACTCTGTGGAAATCCATTTCTGAGAAATAAGAATTACGTACTACGTATTTTTCCACTAAGATTCTTATTCTGGCACAGCTAGTTTCAACGCCTTAGCGTCGAAACTTGTTGTACCAGAATAAAAATCTTAGTGAAAACAAACATAGTACGTAATTCTTATTTCTCAGCGAAAAATATCTTCATCAGTCGATAAATTTCTTTAGACGAGATATCACTGTGTGTGTAAATTTTTATGTGCATATACTATATATAGGAACAAACTTATAACGAAACTCACTAGTTTTTTACATTTGTAGTTAAATTTTAAATAGTGTTAGCCCTTATGGTAGAGTGCTCAGATATCAAATAGGAGGCCCGGATTCAAGTCACGGTGACGTCCCTGGATACCTCCAGCTATACACTTGAGTGATTTTCTGGTTACCAGAGCTTCCGAGAAAACATGCAGGCCATACCGAGGGGATGGAACCAGCCTCCCTACCACGATGTGCGAATTACATACGCTCATAGGCTTAATACTACTATCTCTAATGCTATTAGTAAATTAGCTCTACTCTGAACAAATAAACCTCAGTGTCAAATGCTGCAGTGGTTTTACTTAGTCTCCAAAGACTTCTCTTTTGTTTGAATGAGCGGATTCCAACGTTTGTATGTAGGTGAGCTGTTGAAATGTCTGCCATACTTCACTGGTCTTCGACCCAACTGGCTCGTGTTCATTTCTTTATATTTTACTTTTGTTAATTACCAACCACGAAGCAGCCCCTAACTTATGTATCCTGCTTTTGTAGTCTTCTAATTAGCAATTTTTCTGAATAAGCATCCAAAGTAAACACATTTTTCTAGAGACAATCTTTTTTTCAGTTCCTTATCTCTTCTTTATTCCTTACTCTTTGTACACATATTATTTACCACTAAATCCCTTTAGATCTAGATCCCTAGTATTCTAAGGATCATTAATTAATAATTGAATAACGACCAATTCAATTCAATACTACTGTCTTATAATTCGTCCTTTTTTGTTCCATATTTGAAATTTCTCAAACACCTCCATGTCACTCCCAATGGTTTTTTTATTTTCCTGCCTCTTTGCCTATTTTGTATCGTCGTTACTTTTCATTGACCGTATCTCAAAAGTCTTCTAATGTCCCTCATAACCTTCTCTTAAAGATCAATTTTTCATATTTTCATAGGCATTTCTGTGCCTTTAATTAAATCCCTTACCACAAATTCTCTTTCTCCACATTCACTATGGATTAATTATAGTGTTCCTTCTTTAATTATAATTTATAATTATCCTATGCTTTTAAAGGAAAATTCCATTTTTTTCGATTTTTTCTCGCAAATTGTTTTTTGAGAAAAAATCGAAATTAAAAGACTTGATTAGATAATATAGAGTAAAAAATGCTTTGGAGAAGTCAGTTGCAGGGAAGGCTAATTTAAATCCTGAGTTTCTCTCAACATTTGAATAAAGTTAACACACGTGCATGTCTCTCAAAAGTGGAAGCTTAATTATGCAAACCATCGTCACTCAGCTCGGATTAAATAAATCTTAAGATTTTTAAGCATCGACATTATTTTAAAGTAAATACTTTGCCCATAAGACATTTACGCATTCAGGTGAAACCTTCTTTTATTTGACTTGTTTAATCTCTATAAATCATATGTTCTATACATTAAAAATATGGGACAATTAGATTGATATCGCACACAGCAGAGACGTCGAATTCATAAAAAGCATCGAGAAAAGGTTGAAAATGAATTCCTAGGCGAAGACACCAAGTCCAAACGATACGGTGCGGTGTGGTAAGCTGAAAAAGATTGTCGGCGTAAATGCAAAGTTAGGCACGCAGGAGAAGTGACAAGGAAACGTTCTGCGAGGCACGGTGGAATGAATAGCGTGCGCGAGGATAAATGTTGGGTAGCCAGAGGCAGAGGCATAAAGATTTTTATATGGAACGGTGTTAGACAGCATGTAGGTAAGAGTTTGTCTTAAGGATAGCAGCTATTTTAAAGGTCCATCAAAAACGTATCATTCTATTAACGATAATGAGAGGAAAAATATAATTATTTTCTTTAAATGAAGTACATTTTTAACAGTAGAAAATTTCCATCTCCTTGTCGTTAATATATTTTAATTCCACCTCGTCACGCCTGATACCATGCTATTCGAAACCTGTCTTTCATTGGTTTATCACTGAAATAATATTTTAAAATCTGTATACAATACAAAAAATCTTGACTACAAGGCATCGATTCCGAGGAAAAATATCTCTGTCATTTTTCAGGATTAACATTGCAGGCAAAAATATTTTATAATATGTTTATTAGAACCCTGAAAAAGCCTTAATGACTAGTTATTTGATATCTGGGATTTTCCGTTGAATGAACCTCAGCTTCTTCTACTTTTGCAATTTAGCGTCGACCCTTTGGGGATATTATCTCCGACGTATTCCTTGCATTGAAATAGCTGCCGGCCAAAAAGTATACTCGTTACATAAAGTTGTTACGTAGCCCACTGACTCCATCTCTCTTTCTCTCTCCCCCCGAATACGCCCCGCGGCTTGGGCAGTGAGTACATAGTGAATATATTCACCAGCTCACTTGGATACAAGCGATGAATCCTGCCCATTGAAACCAAAAGACAGTCTTAGGATTTGTATGCCAAATATTGAGCGCCTATTTTTTTAAAGACGTTTTTTCCTAAAAAATATATACTACATAGTGACTTTTTTACTGATTAAATATGTAATTTTGTATTGTTCAGGTGATTTGTCCCGGCGTCTAGTTTAATCTTTCGTTATGGCGTTCGATATTGCATTCTTTAGTTCCTAGCATTGGAAAATAGCGTCGACCTGACCTTGTTTGCGAAGCATGTTCTACATTGAAGTAGAAATAAAGAAAACAGAACACGTTACATAAAGGCATTACGTAGCCCATGGTCCCTCGACAAGCAGGTGCTCGCCGCGACCTCCACAGACATCGACCTTGCGAAACGCAAATAATAGGAAAAGTTGTCTGTCCTCCGTCATGAGTATCCGACTTTTCAACTATTCCGTTTACTTGCAGCTTAAAAATAATTAAATGGTGACGTGAGAGAACTCTTGGCCTCCCAGCAGCCCCAAAATACTCTCGCTTTAATGCATGCGTGAATTGATCACCGAAATCTGCTAACCAACCAACACCAATAATTTACGTTTACGTAATGTTACTTTCACACTCTGATTAAGGTGCTGAATTTGATTCCTGTTAAATTTTCGACATTTTCTCATGCCATTTAATTCAAATGAAAATCCCCTTTTAAATCGGGAAATGCGTGTTTGGCATGGAAAGGTGAAATCAACTAACTTTTTAACTCTACCTAACCTATTAGATACAAATATACCGTTTTTATTTTCACTTATATTACTATGTTTTTATGAATTTTCGAATCCCTTGTTATATTTTTTGCCCTTTCCGTTATATTCTCGTAATTGTGGACGCGGAAGATTCCCAGGTTTTTTACTTCCTTCCGGGAGGATGTTTTTCGTTCTCCCTCTAGTATGAACTGACACCCTCTGAGTTGATACTCGTATATAATGCCATCTACTAATCTAGTTTAAGCTTCACTTAGAATGGGAGTACGTGAAATTTACATACATATCCATGCTGCAATAAAATTGTGCTTAAACGGTTTATTTTGTAGGTTGATGACGTAAAAGAAACGATGTATGCCCTTTGTAGCCTAACTAAGCACAGTTGCCATACACAACATCCATGTAGATTTACCCAATTCTTTCTCGAAAGGAGATTACATTTAGGGTACCTATTTTTTTTTATTCATTTAACAACATGCATTGCAAATGGGCGAGAAGCCGGGTGGCGATGGTGACGTGCAACAAACATCACATATAGGAGACACTCGTAGTTTCCGACGTGACTTGGTGGAACTGCTTCATGATTAAATGAGACACAAACTTTGTAATTCCACATAAATGTATTTTTTCCAAACGACCCAGGTTTCGTCGCAATGCAACATCAGGTGATGCAAATGCAACATCACCTGATGATGTTGCATTGCGACGAAACCTGGGACGTGTGGAAAAAATATATTTATGTGGAATTACAAAGTTTGTGTCTCATTTAATCAAGCATCACATACATTATTATTATTATTATTACAATGACAAATGCAAGTAGACCCAAGGTCCGGTGGTATTTTACAATTCATATTACACTTACACTTCAATACAATACATATTACACATGAATTTGTAAATTACAACAATAAAATAATAGCAGCTGAATATGAACTGAATAATTAAGCGTTAATCCTATTAAGAGAATATTATTTAATGTAAGAATTGCATGTTAGCTCATTACACTTCTATATTGACGTTTGAAGGTCTTCAAATTTGTTGGTAAGTGTCTAAACAATGATTAAATTTAACACAATGGAAGCACATTTTGTATTTATAAGTAATAATCAATATATGCAATTAGTTAACAATTTCAATATATACTTAACTTTAACAGTAAATAACCGGATACCAAGGGAGATATAGGTTTTTTATCTTACATATATTTTACATATTCTTCTAAATGAATTTAGTTTTGGGCAAGGGCTCAAAAAGTTCTCCAGGCAACTGGCTCCATTCTTGTATCCCTCTATTAAAAAAAGAATAAATCTCCACATTGGCCTTTTGTGACCTATATTTTATTTTACATCGGTGGTCATTTCTACCTACGTAGCTTGGTTTTTCTAATCTCCCTTTAAAATCTCTCCATCGTACGTAATTCTCCTGAATAAACCCTGTATATACACAGCGCAGAGTCTGTTTAATTTCCGGCAGCTCTCGAGTGAATCCCATCCTAAAATACTTTCGGCATCTCCGTTACGCGCAGCTTTGATTGAACGTGAGTGAAATCGAGGAAAAATTGAACAAATAATAAGTTTTTTGTTTGTGCAAAAACGTCCATGCATTTTTCTTCGATTTATTATTATTATTATTCATATAAATCTCATTATTCTCGAGTTGAAGTTAAACGTGGCTTCTTAACGAGTCTGTCCATAACGACGGAGACAAATTGGACCGGAACGGATTAAAAGCGTTACACCAGAAAATGCGATAATTTAGCGATAATAACTTTCTCCGTTTCACTTTCTTCGGCGACTGATATTCATCAAAACCGGTCGAGATTCAAGTCAATACTCGTGCACTGGTCTTGTGCTTGATTCCACGCTTGTTTCGCCACTACTTCCTTTCTTCCCTTTAAAAAAAAATGGGCCCTGAATTCTTTGTACCAATCCGCCAATTCTACGCTATTTTTTTTTGAGGAAGGTAACTGCTTTAATCCGCCGTAGGCTTTTTATCATATTTTAAGTTTCCGAAAAAGTACTCGTTGAATAAAATATCATCTCAAAATGAGATTTCATTCCCTAATACCCTCCTTAGGTTTCAGCGGCGCATTGTAATTTTGGACCTGTAGTCGTCGAGACATGGGTTTGATACGAGTTGAATGATGTTTTTTTTTAAAATAACTCTTATATTTCCACAAAGGAAATATTTCCTTTGTGGAAATATAAGAGTTATTTTTAAAAAAACCATCATTCTGTCATGGATTTCCACCAAGTGACGGCCTCCACAGTGAACTTTGTTGATACGAGTTATTAAATAGACGTGCACGCAAAATTATTCCAAAATGATCAGTTTGAAAATGTGTTTATGTGTGTAAAGAATAATGCTTTTTATATAACCTGATGATTGTTGCGTAAGTAATTATAATTTTTAATATTTGTAGAGAGAATTTGTTTATATAATTCTTTATGACAGTAAAAAAACAATGTGCCCTTTGGGAAGATTATATCTACAGTCCAGTTACCATGATGATTGTAGTACACTTTAGTTTACATCGTTTCTAATTTATTTATAACATATTATGTTTTTACAGAATAGCTTTGGAAAAGTACAGCATTCTTTGTCTGTTATGGATATCAGAAACATTATAACAATGTATTTCATCATCGGTTTCTTAGTTTTTCGCGGCGTTGATTAGATGATCTCTGTTTCGGGTTCTGTTCGCGTCCGTTGGGCTTCTTGGTGACAACTTGGCTTTCTTGGGTTGTCCACCAAGAAGCCAACGGACGCGGTGAAAACGCGAAAAGAATGCAGAGATCAACACATTTCATATATTGCTTGAATCATCCTCCTGGTGTTGTTGAGATGAATTTACCTGTCTAAAAAAATTTCTCCATGACTCCTCTGAAATCTTTTCACAAATTTAAGCCTGAGCTATTACCAAGGAACGGCTCCAAATAAGCATAAGGTAGGGCCAATTAGCTTATAACTTCCTCTCATCTTTATTATTGAGACTGATCTTTTTTTCATTTTTAGATGAAATATTCGCTTCCAATTAAAAACATCCTATCAATAAATCATATCCTATCAATATATCCTATCCTGAACCGTGACTTTCTTTTTTTTTTAGCAATTATTATTTTAGTGATTTATTTATTTAGTATTTTAGTGATTTATTTATTTAGTATTTTAATGATTTATTTATTTAGTATTGTAGTGATTTATTTATTTAGTATTTTAGTTATTAATTATTTTAATTATTAGCAAAGTTAACTAGATATTACTTCTGCTATTTACGGAAATCACATGGTCATCGTAAGAAAATTATTTAAGCTTCCGTTACTGACATAACGATTCGTTTTTTTTTCATCGCTGCCACCATACATAGTGTTGGCTACGTATAAATTATTTTGTTCCATCTAGAAAACCTAAATAGGTACTCAGCGTTCTTGCCAAAAGACGGCTGCATTGGAAATTATGATAATTTTTAGCACAGAGGGTTATCGAAAACATAAAACAACTTTTACGTGGTTAGAATTCTCTCGAGAGGGACAGAATTATATACGATATGATATACGTTGCTTTGGTCCAAGGTATCGTAGCTTCACCATATGCCACAGTCAACATTTGGAATGCGTCCCGCGCACTTAATTTTGTTTTTAACAAAAAATTTGATACAGATTCTTTGATCCATTTTTTGGACTGGGCAAAAGTCGATGACAAGCCAAAAAAAGTCCAACCAAAATAGCTGTCAACAATTAACTAGACATTCAAAATGGCCGACTTTGTCAGCACAAGTGAGGGACACAAGTACCAACTTAACGCCACAAAAAAACTCGAAAATCGAATATACGTAGCCCCTCGGAAATTAAAAATTCGCGATACATTTTGAACAGACCTCTTACGTTTTTAATCGAAATCACGAGTATTGCTTTCTCGTTTCCGCATTGTCTCATTGTAGATTGACCTTTCCATTCGTCGTATTATGTTGACTGCATTAGCCAGCCATTCTGACCCAAGAGTAAAAAAAGAGCGGGCCCAATAATGAATACGAATCCATCACCTGACACCCGATTGAAGCCATCTGCTCTGGCAATCATTAAGAGGCTCTTCACTTTCGTTCTCACTCGCGTGTCAAAACTGTTTTGTCACCTTTCGGCTGGGGTGAAAAAATAAAGACACCCGGTTGATTGTGGGGGGGAAGAACACAACCAACTTTTACCTCTGAGAATGTGACTCTGATAATGAATAGGTTTCACCGACGCATTCAAGGTAAGTGATCGTTCCTCGTGTATCCACGTTCATTTTCATTTCTCCTCTGAACGTAAGTGGCTTGTTAAAGGTGGAATTACTGCAAAAGGTGAATACTTCGCCGCACTTCACGAGGCTTAGGCGTACGAAAAGTTCTCACACGGTGCGTGTGGTACCGAATCCATTTCACGGTTACTGCGCGGAGGAAGGAAGGTGGGAAAATAATCTGCAGCCTTATTAAAAGTGAAAAATTAGTCGGTATTGCATGTTTTCATATTTTAAGGTACATGGGAATGCCTTAAATGTTTTAAGCTAGTATATGTCGAATAATTTTGCCAATGAATAGATGAACCTTCCGTTTCTTTTCAATTATGCCATTAAAACAGATTGCTAATTTTCTTCGTATTCCTCAAAAACTGATGCATTGATAGTGTAAAGTCAGAATTATTTATATTACTCTTCTCCTCGGGCGTAAACAAAAAAAAACCGCCCCACACTTCCAAATTTACGTCTTTATTCTTTCGTTTCTCACTTCACAATCCCCCACTTCGCACTCAACAGTCCCCGCTATTCCTCCACACAACAATACCCGCTCTTTCCCTTACACAAACACCAAGCAAAAACTTTCCAACAGTCAGCTATCCAAACTTCTACTCCACATCAACAACAACGAAACAAGTGGTCAGTACACAACATCACAACAACAGGCCAGACGTTACAGTCTAATGATTAATATTCACGATTTCGGGCATAACTTTGAGGAATTTTTCCATCTTGGGATAAAGAATGACCTGATGATGATACAATGTGTCGAAACCATGGTCGTAAAAATAAATTTTTAAGTGGAATTTACAAAGGTCGATCATTCTTTTTCCCGTCGAGGTATCGATTAGGATTCTCATGAGTTCGCACGTTCGAAAGACGTCCGCACTCAACAGTCCCTGCTATTCCTACACAACAATCCCCAGTCTTCCCCTTACACAAACATCAAACAAAAACTTTCCAACAATCAGCCATCCAAAATTCTACTCCACATCAACAACAACGAAACAAATGGCCAGTACACAACATCACAACAATAGGCCTGACGTTGCCATAGATTTCATTAAAAAAAAAACTTTTCCTCCCAAGTTTGCCTTCTGTTTCATTTTAGTGGTGTCATGTGGGAGGAGGTGTTCGAAAAATGTTGCAGAAAAATCGGTGTACAGATCGAAAAAAAGTGTGTGGAAACCTCGGCCATAGGGCTTTTGAACGTTGGAATGCAGCGAAAATTATCTTCGGAGGGGGGGTGGGTGCACAATGTCTGAAAACCTTTAAGGGCGTTTGCCCCGGTTGGGAAATCGGACCCAGGCGAGGTAATGAGGTGAAGTTGAAAGGGTCAGGAGAAACCCGACGAGGAGAAAAGAGTGTGTTTTTTTTTCTAGCGCTCAGAGACGGTGGCCGTCTTTGCTACTTTAAACATCCCGTCCAGAGGAGTCTCGCAATTGACGGAAGGAGGGGTTGACACGCGATTCCAAAAAAAAATGACTCTGGAAAAAAATTCTCCCCTGTTCTGCGAATCAAGTCCTTATCCTCGGCGCGTAAAGAGAAAAAAACACGACCGTATCAGTCCGCCACGCGCCTCGACGCGATCCTCTTTGCTTTGGCTATGATTGCTTTTTGCGCAAAAGAGAAATCGCGGTGCAACTACCTGCCGAAAGACCGCCGAAAATGGAAGCCATTCGCACGGCTTAATTATGATGATTCCATCTGATACAGTCACTTAATTTCCTCCCTTCGAGATTAGGATAGTATGATGTGTGCAGAACTGCTGCGCAATCTAATTGTGGAAATATCAATAGTAATGTATAATGCTGCCTAGAGGAATACGTTTCGGAATTTACTCTTCAGGATTCGTTTTCACTTGGCCCTCGAGAAATCTTCATTATTGTTAAGGGATTGAGATACTGACATATTTCACCGGAATTCATTCAGGATGAGTAAACATATTGAAACTTCTCTTTTATTTTCTTAATTCGGCTATTGAAATGGTTAGCCCAACGTAACCCTGTAAAAAAATTCCAAGACAAAGCAATACAACAGTATGCCGTATAAATCATCGGTCACGAAATACGTATTCCATTTACTCCATCCATTATAGTCGATCTACTCTTTGCAATCACTTATGCAATTCAAAAAACTCTTCATAAATGATCCAGGAGGGATTAAGTCTCAGGCCAGATGTAAGGTACGCCAACCATACTTGAGATGATTGTGCTTTGGTTACACGATTTTGCCGTTTTTAGAGTCGGAATGCAAATATCTGGACTTGACTAATGTCGGGCCTACTAATTCACGAATCAGGTCAATGAAGAAGCTACGGTATGTTGCCATATTAGTAATTCGGGGTGGATTTCCTTAAGGAATCAATCGTGCTGGATCCTCAATAAAAGTACAAAGATAAAAAAAACTAAGGTGAGGTGATCGCTCATGACGAGCCGGTTTCCGAAAGAAAAATTTTACTAGAAACTCCGACTGGAATGAGAAATTATTACCCCACGTGACATATTCTCTTATATGTTTATGTGGCATGCACTAAGGGTAAAAATATGAGACTTTATAATAAAATGATCTTAACACTGTATTTCCACAAAAAAAATTTATTTGATACAGCTTTTTCTTTGATATTTTTTTAATTGATAAAACTAGGTTCGCCAACTAGACGCCACGCGTTGAAACTGGTTGTACCAATAAATGTATTTTGTGGAAATACAGTGTTAAGATCATTAGTATATAATGAAATGAACTTCCACAAAGTTAAGCCTGAAATCCTTGAATTCTAATTGAGACTTGAAATACTACCGCATCAGGAAATCTTTCGCCTATTCCTGTCCAAGGTACGTGCTCCGCGGATCAAAATGCCCAACTTTCCACTGAGGGAGAAAACTTTGGGACTTCGTGGGACTGAAGCAAACTGTTTAATGCTTCTGTCATGGGAGAATCGGACGGGGGCGGGGAGAAGATACCACCGGGAGCGATTTCCGGCAAGTACATTTATTCGCACTGAATTTCCAACGATAAGTGCACGAAATGGCATTCGTCACGAGTGACCGGGCACAATAAAAGTCTTCGTTTGACATGAAACCTCGTTTCAAATCCACGAAAATCGGCGAAATGGAGGAAAGATAATAGTTTTGCCTGGAGGTTTTCTTCTTGAATCACCGTAGGGAAGCAGTTTACTCGTAAATAGATGATAAGAATACTGGAAAGTTATAGCATGCGGTTTCGTCATCTCGAGGATTTTTCTCTTGAATGATTCCTATAGTGGTTAAGGGGGCTCTTTCGAGGGGTCTGCAATAAGCTGAAAGGGGATTGCTGCGGGGAGAAGACGAAATGACAAATTCTCGCGGCGTAATATGATGTTCCACGGCAGTCTGCATCTATGAAACATCCTGCAAGCTGCCGCAAAAGAGTGTGGCAGGGAATGAAGTCAACAACAGCGTGAATGAATGTGTAGTGTAACGACTGGCCCATTGTTGGCTTATTGTTGTGATGTTGTGTGCTGGCCATTTGTTCATTGTTGTTAATGTGGAGTAGAATTTTGGATGGTTGATTGTTGGAAAATTTTTCTTTGTTGTTTGTGTAAGGGGAAGAACGGAGATTGTTGTGGAGGAATAGGGGAGACTGTTGAGTGCGAAGTGGGGAGTATGAAGTGAGAAACGAGAGAATAAAGACGTAAATTTGGAAGTTTGCGGCGTTTTTTTGTTTACTCCCGAGGAGGAGAGTGGTACAAATAATTCTGACATAACTGTAGTCACAAGCACACATGAATAATTATTTATTTTTCGCCGTAATAAGGAACACTCCGTAGGAGAGAATGATGACTTGAGCTTTACATAAGATGATGCCCCACATATTGTGCTACTAATTAAAACTACAGAGTACATTGTCATTCCCCCCGCACTGAATTTCAGTAAATTCCCAAGTCAAACTAATACGTTACCTTAAGAAATCGTATTAGACTTGATATTGTGGAATTCTTTCACCATGAAAGTTTATAGAAAGAAACACATAAACTCTACCAAAAGTATTTTATTGCTATCGTGGGCATGTTTCCCCGTAGTACAGAATCCTCCGGTGTTTTTCTCCACACAAAAACAGTTCTGTGTAGAATTTGGTGTTTTTTTCCTCCAAACTTTCATGATTAGTTCACGTCACCTGAAATTTGCGTGCAGAGGTTGTAATAGGTACGTAGAAACTAAAAAAAAACATTGTGTCCACCAAATTTTATTAGGCACAACTAATTTAAACGTTATACGTCATCATCAAGTACCGGAAAATGAAGCTAATTGTGTAAACTGGTTGTGCAAAATAGATTTTAATGGGAACACTTTGTTTTTTTTTTATTTTCTAAAAAAATGAATTACCAAGAAGTAGAGCCGGAAAACCTTGAGGTATATAATCCTCTTCCTTTCGCACAATATTTCCTCCCTTCTTCTCACGGAGTATTTTTTTGACTTTATCACGGAGTATTTATCATTTGACGGTAGGGAGAGACCTAGATATAGCGCGTGTGTCTTGGGTGAAAATGGGGAGAGAGAGAAAGAGGGGGAGGGAAAGTTGACATTTTCGGATATTTCGTGAGCAACCGGGGAGATACCAGAGAACGTGATTCGCGACATGTCGTCGTATCGGAGTGACATTCGTGTCACCCATAGTTCTGGAGCGATATATATGTATGTATATATATTTGTATATGTATATTCACACACACATACATATATATGGGAAATTCTTTCTTAACGAATGACCCCATGCTGTCCAAAATTGGTTTCACTTAATGAGGTTTATAAGGGCTCATATGAAAGGTCTTGAGATCTTCTTTCTAAAAATTAGTGGCAAAAATGATTTCAGGCGGATGAAATATGTCGGCCGAAACCACATGACGTTGAATTACAGAAAAAAGTGCAATAAAATTCTCAGTTTACACCCGACTGAGGTCTACAAGGGTTCCAAATAAAGGTCTTGATTTACGTATACTTTCGTAACCTATCCGAAATAATACATTTCTCCCTATGGCGGATGCAATATGGCGGCCGAAACCACTTGACGTTGTCTTTTTTTTAGATATTTCTCAATAATTCCCTCAGATTACACGCGATTGATATGTAAAAGCTTAAATGAAAGGTCTTGATTTGTACTTACTAAATCTGTTTCGGAAAGTACATTTCACGCTATGGGCTGATTCAACGTAGCACCCGAAACCCACATTAATGATCACTGCCATCTATTGAGCGTTTTTTGTACTTCCGTATAGAGGAACTATGAAAAATTACGAAAAAAATGAGTCTGCTACGAATTAAGTCTGTTCCGATTGATGAAAAAAAGTCAGGGAATAATATTTATAATTATTAAACCACTAATTCGTAACTAATAAGTATAAATAATAATAACTAAATAAATAATATAATAAATAACTAAGCCCCGAACGATTCCAGGTGTCGCAAGGGGACGGCGCAGCCTCGATTACAAAGAATGCTTTGGCCATGACGATACCATCATCATCTTCATCAATGATGCCGTCATTTCCCTATCTCTCTCTCTCTAGCACTTCAATAGTGGGACGGAAGTTAAGAATGTAGGCGTAGAACAGGAGGCGGTTCGTTACTGATGACGAAAAGTGAGTTTTGTAATTTACAAAACTATTCCCTTTTTTTTAATTTGAGGGTTCAGACATCTTTTTTCGACCTTGACTCCGTCGACGGAAGAGGTTCTTCCGGTCCAGCCATATAAACGAACCAGTCCCAATAAAACAGCAATTTCTCCTATTTCTCAACAACAAATGAGACGCGCTGCCGAAATTCAGTTGGTAAATTTAGCGTGTAATTCCGCTTGATAAAATTGATGGCTCCGGGCGTCAAAATTGGTGGGATCCCTTTCCATTTTGGCACGGGGAGAAGAAACAAACTTGTTTTCCACAAGAGTAATTTATGGCAATAAACTGTTGCGCAATTAAATGACTCTTGTGGATAATGAAATTATTTCTTATTTCTCAGGCTTATAATTTCACATTGCGTAATATTTTGATTCACCGAAAGAATTTAATATGCACACCCCGGATTAAATCTTGATCACTCCTACGTGGTCTACGACTAGACCGACTTATTTTAGATCTCAACTTGACTCATCAAGTGTCGAGATACCTCATGTGCTACTGTTTAATCTTTCATAAAAAAGTACTATTTAATTCTGTTCATAAATTGATTAAGTAAATTTAAAAATTTAGACAGTTCTAAAAAATGACTTCAGTACATACAAGATCTAACACAAACATTGAAGAAAGAAAAGGACATAAAAATATTGTGACCGGATGGATTTCATGCATCTTAGTGTATGACAGTCACGGAAGAGAATGGGAAAGGGATTGTTTGTTCCACGAGTAAATCGAAAGACAAAAATCTCGACCGAACGAGCAGAAAAACAAAGTGCAGTCTTCAGGGCGCATTGGAAACAGGGAAGTGAATGCATCCTGTGCTTAGATTGAAATAGTAATTTAGACGGAAGAATAATGATTAATGAATATCATATGAATTACTTCGTCATTTTTTCACGTTTATTTATGGGGAAGCACAATTTCTTCCTTCAATGTCATTGATGTCCTTAGCAAGGAAGGACAACGTACTCTTTTCCAGAGAATTTAAAAGATTTGGCAGAGTACGTCGTTCTTTCTCCATTAAGGATGTTAGCTAATTCCACAAAGCGAAGCCTGGGTACGTTGAATTCACTTCCGCATCAATGGTAAGCCGTTGCAATCTCTTTGGTATCGTAGAATCGGAGTGGAGTATGGCGTTACAAGTGTTCTTGTTTAATAACCTCTTAAAAAATTACATTCGGTGCTTTCGCGAGACGAAATTCAAATAAATCATCAACTGTACTCATTTCACGGCGAAATGAAATTGCAACTTTCCACTGAATAAAATTCATTGGGACCCAGTGTCACCGCACCATCATTCTGAGAATGGTGCAGTGTGATCTCAGCATGGTGCACCATCCTTCTGAGAATCTTTCGTTATTCCACAACATCACCCCTGAATCTTCATCACTAACTGAACCCCTGCATGAAATGTCATCGGCATTCTTAGTAAATGACGTTCAAAAGTGTGGGATGAGAATCGATTGTCATTGAGTCTCGGGGGATGGTAGTCCAGGGCTACGCGAACACGCTACATCACCATCTGCGTGATTTCCAAAGGGTCGCTAGACTGCGATGCGTCTCATAGTCAAGACTACGCGAAGCTAGTCTCGAGCAACTTTTACTTCGAGACAACGGTTTAACTTCGAGATTTACTTCGTCCCTCCAGTCGTCAGCTGTCAACTCCTGGATTTCCCAAAGCGTTACGACAGTCGAGTGCGGCCGGCCGCGAATTTTCGGAAGGACAATCCACGCGACAGAGCCGGCGGTAAAAGTTCTCGAGAGGAGTGAAAGCTTCTCCCCGGGGGGCTTGTAAATTACCCCCGTAAGTAAGATTGAGTCATATTTGGTGGGATTCCTGTTAACTTTTCTCATTATAACACACTCTAGATGGGAAGTTCAACAAGAGATTGAAACGTCAAAGGTATGTTGATAATTCATATATCAACATCATCGGTATTTCAATCCGAAGATTGGTTGACTGCAGCCCTCCATCCTTTCCTATCTAGTGCTAGCTCTCTTGCTCCTTGGTA
>WURS02093030.1:0-23834 GCA_011762765.2 Rhinocypha anisoptera | reverse complement strand
GAAAAAAAAAAAAAAGTTTTCAAAAAAAAAAACAGGGGAATAGAGAGAGAGAGAGAGAGAGAGAGAAAGAGAGAGAGAGAGAGAGAGAGAGAGAGAGAGAGAGAGGAAACGAAAGAGGAAAAGGAAGAAATTGAGAAACAAAATTGGAGCGAAATAAAAAAATAAACCCTAAGTAGTAAGATAAATTTTACATCAAGAAAAAAAGTTTTGTTCTACAAATAATAACGTATTATATATGTTAGTGGGAGAGAGAGAGAGAGAGAGAGAGAGAGAGAGAGAGAGAGAGAGTGAGTGAGATAAAAAATAAAAGAACACTGAAGAAAGAGGAAGAATTGGAGAAAAAATAAAGTGAGAGAGAGAGGAATAGAGAAAGACAGAGAGGGATAGAGAGAGAGAGAGAGAGAGAGATGAAAAAAGAAATAAAAGAACACTAAAGAAAGAGGAAGAATTGGAGAAAAAAATAAAGTGAGAGAGAGAGAAGGAATAGAGAAAGACAGAGAGGGATAGAGAAAGAGTGAGAGAGAATAAAAGGGGATAAAAAAATTAGAAGCTCCCAGAGGGGTCCCAGTGGTTTAGGGCGTAGCATCCCGCCACGCGGCCATCATCTATCGACCACCCGCGCCACTCGGCGGGAACACGACGCATACAGTTGGTGGTGCCTGTGAGGTGGGCTGTGTCCCTCTCTAAGCATCGTTATGGATACACAAAGAGGTGTGGCCTATATAGCACAGGTTAGGTCTATTCTGGGTAGATGAACCACTCCTCTCTAGTAGGAGATAGCAAGGTGTAGACCGGTGACTAACACCCGTGCGCCACTGGAGGCCAACGCGGCAGCAAGCGCGCTCTTTGGTGGCGCACTGGGCAAAATCAGCACTGACAACACAGCACCACCCGAGTGGAGCCACCGTGTTGCAACTGGCAAGTGGCCTGTCAAAAGCACCGTTGTCACCGCTCCGGCGTCACATCACACCACTCGAGGCACGCGGCAACAGTCCTCTCTCTCTCTCCTTCTCACTTTTCACACTCACCTGTTTGTGTCAATTGTCATACTTTCACCACTTGGTGTGTGAATTTTTGCGTGTCAACCACTTTCACCTGTCGAATCCGAAGCGTTGAATCATGTCGGAAACCGAGAACGGCGCACCGGCGGTTGAGACTGTGCAGAATGGTGAGGAGGAAAAGAACGTGGATGCAACCAAGACCGAGGAGCCTCAGACCAATGGAGATGCGGCCAAGTGGGAGAATGCCAAGAGTCTCTACGAGTTCACCGTGAAGGATATCGATGGCAACGAGGTATGGTCTTTGTTCTTTCACCATATGGTTGCAGTGTCATTCTCTGTTTTGGCTTCCGTTTGAAGGTTTCCATGTCCAAGTATGAGGGTCACCCAACTCTGGTGGTCAATGTGGCATCGAACTGTGGATTCACCAAGAGCAACTATAACCAACTGAACCAGTTGTTCGAGAAGTACGAGGCCCAAGGTTTGCGCATTGCCGCTTTTCCGTGCAACCAGTTTGCTAAGCAAGAGCCAGGTTGCGATGTCGACATCAAGGAGTTTGCCAAGAAGAACAACGTCAAGTTTGACATGTACTCCAAGCTCGATGTCAACGGTAATACGAACACCACACATATAAAACACTATAATCAATGATCATATTGTTGTGACATATTTGTTGTAGGTGCCAACACACACCCAATGTACTGCTGGCTCAAGTTGAAGCAGAAGGGCATTTTTGGAACTCAGGCGATCAAGTGGAACTTCACCAAGTTTCTGGTGGACAAGGAGGGCCAGCCGATTAAGCGCTACTCGCCAACCACCTCACCCAACTCGATCGAGCCCGACATTAAGCCTCTCCTCGAGGTGGCTAACTCAGAGGCTCCGGCCGAAGCTGAGACCGCGACTCCTACCACCGAGTAAGGTTCTTCAACACATCTAGGCCTTCTCTCTCTTTCCCTCACTCGCGTTTTCTTGACACACACACCACCATTTGATTGCTTTTCCTTGGTTGCATCTGAATTGAATGTTGTCCAAATTCAAATCGTGACATTTTTCATCTTCAATTTCTTTCTGTTTTATTTTTTAATTTTATCCCTTTATACTCTTTTTATTCTCCGATTTTATTTTTATTTTATTATATATTTCCTTTTTCCCCCTTTTGTGTTGTGATTGGACCAAAACAAATCCATGCATGCATGTTTTATTATTTTTTATTATTACTTCCGACTTTGATTTTTGTAATTTTTAAATATATAAATTAATTATTATTTTATCTTGTATTGATTGATGAAAAATAAATAAACCTATGTTTAAAAAACTATTGATTGTCAATTCGAAGACAATTGAGAGGTTTCTGGTATGAAAAATCCCGACTATTTTATTAGTGAGAAATTTGATTACATTGAAATGTATCAGATTATTTTTTTAAGAGAGAGCCTTCTAGTGTATTCGAAAGCTTCCGAGCAAGAAAGTTAGTAGTGGTGTGATGATGAATGAATGATAACATTTTTAGTGTTTAGTACATATTACGGCTGCTGATGCCGGCACACATGATAACTTGCCTGGCCGCCACGGCTGGTTTTTTGCCTTGTTTGTGTTATAAACTTTGCCCACACACTGGTGTACGTCTCACTTTCACGATCAGTGTGTACCCGCCTGGTTGCATCATGTCTCTTCAAGTTCACCTCTTGTTTCTTGCTTTGATTTTGGGTCAACTTTGTTTGACTCTTGCGGATAAATCTCTAAGTGAGGTTGACACCATCCATGACTTTAATGCCACCGACATCGATGGACACGAGGTAAGTTGAAGAGTTAAATTTTTTTGATTATATTAGTGACAATCTGGTGTTGTTTATCTCAAACAAGGTTTCATTTGGCCGCTACAAGGGCAATGTCTTGCTGGTGGTCAACGTGGCTTCGCAGTGCAGTCTCACCGAGAGCAACTACGAACAATTGAATCAGCTATACGAGAAATTCTCGCCACGAGGCTTCCGAATTGCGGCGTTTCCCTCGAACCAGTTCCTCTCCCAAGAGCCCGGTGATGCCAAACAGATTAAGGCGTTCACTCAACAAAAGAAGGCTCAATTCGATATCTACGACAAGGTTGACGTTAATGGTAATGAGTTGGATTTTAATAAACGAGAATTTTCCCTAATTGTTAACTGTTTTGTTTTCCTGAAAAAAAGGTGACAATGCTCATGTGATTTACAAGTGGCTCAAGTCGAAGCTCGGCGGTACCCTCACTGACAGCATTAAGTGGAATTTTACCAAATTCTTGTTGGACTGTCAAGGTCATCCCGTGAAGCGGTATGGTCCAATGCACGCCCCGAAGGACATCGAGTCGGACATCGTGGCAGAGCTGAAGAAGTGTACCAAGACCGAGTCTACTTCTCGCGAGCTGTAGAGTGCGCATCGGGGGATGGGAGTCGGGTGCAAGTGTGGCAGGGGGTGAGCGGGCAAGGGTGTCCATCCACTTCGGGCACGGCGCACGCTCCATTCGATCGGCACTGGCATGTTTTTGTTCTTGACTCACCACTCGATCCACCATGAATTGCGTTTTACTTTTTCTTTATTTTTATCCTTGAGCTTCCCAAATAATTTTTATTGTTTCCCAAATATCACTTTCTTATTGTTGGTGTTACTCAAGTGAATGACTCAATAAACTATGCCTGAACCGGCAGTTAGAAACGTTGGCTTAAGCAATGGCAAGAGCATTTGTGTTGTCTTGGTGGTGATTGCCTGCTTTGCGGTGCTATGGCCCAAGATTTTCTATCCCATGCTCATGACAGGTATTCATTTGAGTACCAATTCACCCCAAAAAGCCAACGGAGATGGTTTGTTGCTGTACTATTTAAGAGAAGTACTAAAAAAGCTTATACTTGTCACAGTGGATTTTCAAATGCTTCCACCAAAGGTGCGCGAAGCTATCAAGAAGTCGCCAACCAAAGAAGCAGGTTCTCCTGTGCATCGACTTCCCGGCAGGGTGAGTCATTTCTAACTTTCAAGTAGCATTATTTTAATCTACTTGTCTTTATCTATAGCCCCAATTTTACGCAGGACGTGACCGAACCAGTCAACAACATGGCGGTTCATCGGGTGGAATGTGGAACATCATGGTGCCGATCTATACTATTATTATAGTCGTGTTTTTCTTGTACTTTATTCTAAAGGTAGAGATCAGTTTTATTTATTATTGGCTAAATTCTAATGGGGTTTTAATAGTTGGCTTTCGCCGAGAATAATGCACAAGATACATCTCAGCAAGTGCCACCGCCTTTGATGCATGATGTGAACCAGTGCCACGAGTGCCAATACCAGTACCAGGAGATGCGACGTAACCCAAATCGCTTTGACCCCTACACCTCGCGTCCCTCATATAAAGCTTTTGACTCCTATGGACGACAAAATGGTATGCGTGATCTCGTTGTTACTTTGAAATTCTTAGATTCATAAATCATGTGACTCGCAAGAGAGTTTAAAACTTTTCTGATACTCTTTAATTGTTTTTTGCTGACTAAAAATGATCACATAGAAAAAAAGAGAAGGGATCATAAAAATTGCCACTTTTGAGTCACATGATTTATAGACAATTTCTTATTAAAACTGGTAAAACTAACGATCGTATTTGGTTTTTCTTAAACAGTAAGCCGGTGCATGCACAACTTGATTCAAGACATGCAAGTGTTTCGCCAACAATTGGTTGGTGCTGAAATTTGTAAATGCAAAATGAACATGCATAAAAATACTTTGGATAAAAAAGATGAAAACGAGGTTCATATCAAGGATGAGGATGAGTTTGTTTTAGACCAGAAGGACGAGATTGTTTCGGAGAATTTCGATCAAAAAACTATTATTACAGCGATAGAAGAAGAAATTGAAAATAATTTAGACTTTGGTGGAAATGAAAAATCTGCTGAAGAAGAGAATCTGTCTCCAAGTGAGCAAAATAATTACTATGATGATGAAGCCCAACCAGAAGGGGAGAATTATTTTCTAGCTAAAGGAAAAGCTACAATGGATGCTCATGAGGAATATGCTGTATACGACAAAGAAAATGTGTTGGAAGATGAAGAAACTGCTAGCGAGTCTATCACATTGTCCCAACCATATCTGCACAAACGAAAGGGTGCTCAGAGAAAACGCAGAAGAAACAAAACTAATAAAGATAAAAAACTTAATCAAGAAGGAATGCAAGGAGATGAACCCCAGAGAACCACTGACAGTAAAGTTTTGCAGCAAGTCAACAAAAGATTGAACAAGAAACAACTTAAAAACGAGTAGCTCAATTGCAAAGTGTATATTTCGCTTTGACAGTTCATAAATACAAATAAAATAATTTGAATAGATCACTGTTTAGTGACAAGAATCTTCTCCATGCGAAGGCAACAATCTAGTAACTCTCGGTAGCATTCGTATTTCTTTCGATGGTATTCCGTGTTTTCACTTCGAGGTTTGAAAGTTCTTGCTTTGAAATTGTCAGTTTTGATGGAATGCAGCATCTGGACTAGTTGGTCACTTTGCTGGTTGGTCTCAATCTTGGCAGCGGTGAACGCTATCAGTGAAGCACCTGCCAACATGAGATTCGCCTCGCCTGCTGTGAAGGTGACCAGTTCGAGGCCTAGAACGTCTGCGTGCAACTGAAGATAAAGGTCATTCTTAGAAAGACCACCCGAAACGATAACTCGAGAGATGGGCGAGCACGCTCGTTGCACTTCTTCCACAATAAAACGCGTTTCGAATGCAATCGCCTCCATCGTAGCCACATAATGATCCAACACACTCGAGTGCTGCAGTGTCAATCCATAGATAGCTCCCTTTAGGTTTGGATTGGCCACTGGGGATCTGCAATTATAATATTATATATTAGTTTATAACAAGTGCCCAACACAAGATAAAATCGCCCACCGATTTCCATGAAAAGTGGGATTGACAATCAATGCGGTTTTGTGATCTAAATCGACTTTGCTCAACTCTTGATTCAACTTGAGAATAGTGTCATTCATATTGTCGGGTACTTCTGGCAGGTGATCGGTGATGACATGCTCGATCAGTTTACCAGTGGCACTCTGTCCAGCCTCGCGTAGGTAGTATCCAGGGATGATCGCTTCCCAGTAAGGTCCCCATACCCCACCGGTGGGTGAATGCTTTCGGTTGAGCACCATGTGACATGTCGATGTGCCTGATATCATGCAAAACACATTCTCGTAGGGGTCGGGCACGTTTTGTGAGGCTTGACTGGAGAAAGCCAGCATCGAGATGACGCCAGCGTGAGCGTCGATTAAGGAACTCGCTATTGCCACTGAATCCAACACCATCAGTGAAGAGCTGGACAATTGAAGACCCATCTCACGAGCTACCGAGGCAGCCAGTGATCCAATGCGAACACCTGGTCGCAGCACACTCCTTCCAATTCGATCTCGAAGAGATTCATCCAAACTCATTCCTACAAGTCAAACATATTATTTCGTGTTAAATTTACAATTTACAAAAATATAAATAAATAAAAACACGAACCAAGTTTAGTGAATAAATCCTCGGGCCATTGGTTGCCGAGAGCATCGTAGCCCCACTTGCAGGTGACGCAACATAGTGACCGAGAAAATTTCTCCGGTGAACCGAGGTATTGCGAGCATCGGTAACTAAGCCAGTCGGGTAGTTCCATGAATGCTTTTGCCGAATCGAAGCGAGTTCGTTGATTACGGTACAACCAGAAAAGCTTAGCCAGACTAAGTTCAGGCGAGCAAATACCACCAAACTGACCTAACACTGAGTGGCCCGTCTCGGTAATCAGTTGAGCTTCATGTTTGGCTCGGTGATCCATCCACATGATCACATCGTTCTCTTCGGTGCCATCCTCCACCACAACCAACGAGCACGTGGCAGAGAAGGCAATCGAGTCAAACGGTAGCTTGCCATCTCGCACCTCCACTTCTCCAATGTGGGTCAAGCATTTGAAAACGCAGCTGCAAAAAGCGGACCAAATATCACTCGTTTTCTGTTCATAGAAGTCTGGTTTGCGGTTGTAGATGGTCAGTGGTTGAGTTGCCACTGCAAGGGGTGTTGTCTTTAGCGTGTTACAATGGTCATACTCGAAAATGGCCACTCGCACACTGCTGGTGCCCACGTCACAACACAGAGTCCGCATTGTCTGCGATTTACGAGTCTGCTAAAGGTGAAAGTAGTGAATATCGCAAGTGGTGCTTTAATCGAACTTACCTCTGATCGATGCACGCCGAGAGATCGTGGCGATCAACAATGATTGACGAATTAATCATGGTTGGTATACTTCAAATTGGATGCCAATAACGACGTGATTAGATAGTTTAGTTAGATTAGACTGGTTGGCGACACCAAGAGCCGAGAGTGGTCGCCTCCACTGCCAAACCCGAGTCGGCAGAGCAGACGAGCTGTTCATCAGCTGTTCACATAGCGGACTCCCGTGTTGACACCATATGCATTGCATTGCGCACCCACTCTCACTGCCGCGAGCTGTCATTACGGGAAACGTTTCAAGCAGCTTATCTAGTGGCTACTCGAATTACAATCTGATGTACCACTGCCTACAAACAGGATGCCATCCTTGGAAATGACTCGATCTGCCTACCAGATGAGGTATGTTCTTGCCACTGCTACCGCTACTTTCCAGTTGTACCCCAGGCAACCATGTTTGGATTAGTCTTTCGTTTGTGAGAAAACACCACTCATAGTCTCAGAGACGAGTTCACTAAAGCACTAATCAATTTATGGTTTATTACTTTTGTCTTCGGCACCGTGAAGTCAACATCGAAGGGAAGGTTCTTTAATGATTAATCTAATCTGCATAAATGTGTGAACATTTTTCGATCAATCTTATTTATTCATAATATATATTATATTGTTAAAAAGCTGTATTAAGTATCATTTGATCGATTGATTAATTGATTACTTTTGTGGATTCTGTTTTTTTCACTTGGCGTCATTCATTGATCGGATTGTCATCTTGATAAATATTGGCGATGTCAATGCAAAACAGTAAACTCATCTTTCGACAAGTAAGTTGTTGCTTTTTATGTTGGAATCATTTGTTGGGTCTAATTTGCTTGACCTTGTTCGATCGATTGCCTAGCTGTTCGATCGTGTCTCATGCACCTACACCTACTTGATTGGTTGTCAAGCCACACGGGAAAGTATTCTGATCGATCCGGTCAAGGAGTTAGTGGAGCGCGATTTGACATTGGTGAAGCAACTCAACCTCAAGGTTAGGCTCATTTTCTGGGCACTCAATTGAGCGTGAGCACTGATCGATTGAGTTTACTAGCTGCGTTACGTGGCCAATACTCATGTCCACGCGGATCACGTGACGGGCAGTGGGCTCATTAAGACTCAACTGGACGGCGTGGAGAGTATCATCTCGGAGGCGAGTGGAGCGAAAGCTGACGTTCATGTCAATCATGGTGACACGATTCAATGCGGCCAGCACGTCCGACTTCGCGTGATCAACACTCCAGGTTGCAATTGGAGCTATTTGATGACACTCTAACCCAAGACACTGGATGCAGGTCACACCAGTGGCTGTGTTTCCTACTTCTGCGAGGAGGGTCCTTTTGTCTTGACCGGTGACGCTCTGCTGATTCGTGGCTGTGGGCGTACTGATTTTCAACAAGGTTAGTAGTCACTGATTACTATTACATTCTAACATTGACTGTTTTGGCTCACAGGCGACTCTGGTCAACTGTACGACTCGGTCCAACAGAAACTCTTTACCCTGCCAGACGAGTGTCTAGTCTATCCAGCTCACGACTACAAAGGTAGTACCGGAATTTTTACTCTCAGCACAATTTAATTCCTATATCAATCGGTCAACTAAGTGATGATATATCGGGCAAAAACCGCTTTATCAGATAATGCTTCATATCTAATAAAAAAAGTAGAAATGACAGCCATTTTTTAATAATCAATTATTGTTTCTTAACCTACATTCTATCATTTTACAACAAAAAAATTAGTTAGGGAACGAACTTTTGCGAAAATCTACATGGCGTATAATTATTTAAATCTACTCTGCAGGACAACTCTGTTCTTCGATAGCTGAGGAGAAAACATTCAATCCACGTCTCGCAAACAAATCACGTGATGAGTTTATTGAGATTATGAAAAACCTGAAACTGGACATGCCAAAATTAATAGGTAAGCGAAATTATTATTTTGTTGCTATAACTAAAATGTGATTTTATTTTATTACAATAGATATCGCTGTGCCACAAAATATGATTTGTGGTTTGTAAAAGTGCATCAATCACTCTGCCGACTTACAACTTGTTATTGTTATTTTGACTATATTTTATTATTGTTGAGTTTACTAAAAATCATGATGCAATCTGATTTGATTCGTAGATTGACTTGCCATCAGTGCAGTATAGCTCGATTTGGGTCTGGTTAAACTGGAAATGTTGATATCGAAGCACCCAGCCGATCTGTTTGATCACCTCACTGTTTTTGCAGTCGATCTTGTAGCCAAAGTGGAGTTGATTGTCGTGACGTTCGTGTAGAAACTGACTGAATGGTTCATGAGGTGGAAGGAAAGAAGGGTCCGAAGTGGGTTCACTCTGGTCATAGCTCTGCAAATGAACCGTGACGGGCCGTCCCGCGCCAAGAAAAGTCTCCCGGTGGAAGAAGGTGTTCTGTAGACTTGCCACCGTGAAGTTGATTGTCAATGAACTTGCGAGAAGTGATTGGTTTCCAAGTGTGCCAAAAGCAAAGCGATCGATTGATTTTATAAGCACATTTTGAAAGAGTACAAATCGCAGTTTTTTGAGATGACCAAACGCATATGATCCGATTGTGATTTGTTGCGAGCAGAGAGTCGTGTTTTTGTTGGGCTCTAGTTCTGTTGACCAGAGTTGGTTCATTGATTAACAATTGAATTATTCTTCACATACCTTTTAGATGATAATCGATAAAAACGATTTCAACAATAGGAGCATGGTAGTCGATAGAAGGGTAACGTGCAAAGAGACGTTCTGGAATGTCAAGTTGTAGATTTTTGCTAACCCACAGAGTCAAATAGCGCAATTGTTTCAGTCTCATGACAGCATGTGCCAAGTTCTCTACCAACTGATTGATTCTTTCACGGTTACCATTTGGAATCTCAATCTCAAGTTTATACAACGAATCGGTTTGATGTGCCAGAAAGTGCGGATCAAGTTGAAGGTGGAGTGGATTCATGAAGCGTTGGTCGCAGTAAGCAATCGAGATATGATCGAAGGAGACATCACCGGTGAGCTCGGGTGTCAGTGTTAGCCTTGGTGGTGCATCACTAGTTGCGTGGCGAACGTTGAGACAAAACATGAAAACAAAGCCAACCAAGTGACGTTGGTCGTAGGGAAGCAAACCACGAATCATCTGTAGATAACCCGGCACCAGGTCGAACGTGGCGAGATCGTAGCTGTGCAGGCGACACACAATTTTACGTTGCTTTTCTAAACAACTACACACATCGGTCGGGTCTCGGATGTTCTCGTTGCGTCGTTTGATTTGGTTCAAACTTGAACACCGGAAGTAACTCTGACTGGCCACCAGTAAAACAAGGCCGAGGAGCAAGAAGACCAGGTGCTGCAGTAGGTTGGATGACGCCATTGCTCGCTTCGTTACCCGCGTGCCCTAAGTGCCATGCCAATACTTGGAACTCGCTCCCTTCGCCACTTTCCAGTGAGCCCAAGAAAAAAAGAGGGAGAGAAAAAGACAGTAACCAGAGCTCCCCGATTTATCTCAAACTCGCCCATATGGGCATGGATTATCGTGTAGGAAATTACCCAAATTGACTATGAAAAATAAATCTCTGCTTGCACATCGAGGCAGCTCACAAATGAAGAGAAAAAATATTACAAACGTAATCGATCCAATAGCAAATACTTTGAATGCTTGACAAGTGGTATCCTAAAGCCTCGGGGACAAAAGCATATTAGTACAGACATTTATGCTATATTAAGCCATGTTGCATGATTTTAAAATAAAAATAGAAATAATTTAAACCCAGTGTCGAAGACATTCTTAATAGAATATATTGTCTCACTCCATTAACCGAACAAAGATGAAGTTTTTCAAACATAAATAATAGCAAAAAAGTCATTTAAGAACGTTATAAACTATAACATTTATGAAATGCAAATAAAAATATCAAGCAATATTTATTTCAGTTTAAAGCTTTCAATACGGTGTGTGTAGAACGTTTTCTTTAGTTTCTCAGTCATTGGTCTATCTCATTTTTTACTATATACTTAACCCGAGGATAGTTCAACAGTTAGACAAACCTAATAGCGTTGGCCTTTTAAGCCTACGCCTTGAGGAAAAAATATTTACAATATGGGAGTGAATCGACTCACCCTCTCTCTCTCTCTCTCTCTCTCACTCTCAGTCACTCTCTCTCCCCTTTGTGTGCCCAAGTTGGCCAGGTAAAACAAATGGTTTGTAAGAGGTAAGAGCCGGCTACCCTTGAGTACCAACGTAACCCGACTGGTTGTGTGTAGAGTGAATTGAGTGTAGATGAACCACTGAGCCCTCGGCACTCAATTGAGCTGGCCACTTGTCCTCGGTTTGTTTTTCGGTCCTTCTCACTTGGTGCCTGTTGTTCCATGCCCGCACTCCAGAAGATCTGGTTTATTTCGAGAACACACACGGGCTAATTAGTTTGAAGTTTGCTGACGCCATTAGAGGTCCATTGATCAAAAGGGTGGTGGCAGAGAGGGCACCAGTTCCAGAAACCATTTGTCTTCAAACCTTGCCGCCATACGGCTCATTATTCGTGCCACCGCATGCATGCAAGCACTCTGTGCTAATTTGTTTTTGATAATTCAATTATAACTTCTTGCATTGCATCTTAGTGATTTGTTTATAGCGTGTATGTGCTAAGTCACAGAATCCAGAACCAGACACCTCACAAAACCACCAGCATCCTATAAAAAGGAATCGCTTTGGTGTTCAAAGTCTATGTTGTGGTCCATCTACACTCTGGTTTAGATCTCGGTGAGAGAAGCAACTCGATTACATTTAGTGGCAATCATGGTCGAGTCTAAAAACAACAATTGCAATGGATCGAAGATGGTGCTGCTGAGGATGATTCAACTCGGTCTCCTTGTCATTCTGATCGATCTTGCCCACAGGCAAGTGCCAGTGGTGAATGGCAACGAGTTGCCCGAGTGCAAGGAACTCAACGTACTCAAACCACCGCGATTCGGCAAACGGGATGCCTACATCAATCGATACCAAGGGAACAAGTGCATCAACCGACGACGTCGACTGGTCAACTTTCATCAACTCAAACCATACCTTATTCTCAACTGGGCAATGCTCCACAACTCGCAAACCCCAACACCACTGTTTGCCCTCATGAAGCAAGTGCAGCCACTGTCGATTGCCAATCAAGAGATGGGCGAGTTGAGTCGAGATCAAGCAAAAGACTATTTTGTTGAGAGACTCAAGATGCTTGCCAAATTACGCCAGACTAACCTGGCTACCGAAAACGATTCGCTCAGTTTGGCGAGTGAAGAATTGTCCACCAGCAATGGCCAATCGACGCGTAATAAGAAACCAACACAACCTTCAGACAACAATCCCGCTGAGACACTTTCCTACTGGCATCGAATTCGCATGAGACAAGCCTAATCCACTTGATGCAGTCAAACGAGACCAGTGAGATAGTAGACAAGAGATGGCGCAATTCACACTCATCAACTCATCAAATACATTCGATACATGTACAATCACAACTCATTACCATTTACCACCTTTTCTCCTCTTTCCATTTATCAACTTATTTGTCATGCAAATTCTCCCCAGCTAGCAGATAGAGCCACTTACCAGGTCTTTCAACTAGTTCAAATGTTTCGTTCAACTTTTCCTTTCGTGTCCTCTCCCCATTCACACAAAGTAAATAAAATTTTTTAGATATTTTTTAAGTATAGTGTATTTACTCATGATGGTGGAGCACTTTTGGTTTTGCACGTCCAGGATCAAATGTTTCATTTAACTTGATCAAATATTAGCCTAACTGATCCAGATTGCCGATATATAAACGTGGATCAGAACAAAAAATTACTGCAAATTAGGTTAAGCTGGTGCGATTAACCTGGTGAGCTTGACTCGAATGTCTTATCGCATTGTCCACAGACAACCAGATAATGCAAAGAAAACTATTGACTGGGTGGATACTAAACTAATGATTTCGTAACACGGCAGGGAAAGAATTGATTTTCTCTGCTGTCAATGTCACTAGTAATAAAATATCCAAAATAATACAATAGCACATCATTATCCCAAATTAGTGTGAGAATGCTGTGAGAAGGTGATTAGCAATCACAGATTACCAAACCATTACGCATTTCAACTCGAGCAATCTCTCTTATCTTTTTAACTCATAATTTTTGTTTATGTTTCAAAAAATAGTCCCTTGCGCAACCAGAGCGTACTATTTTTTGAATCGTTGACACTATTTTAGAAAACAGAGGATGAGAGAGGGAGGGGGAGAGAGAGAAAGAGGGAAAGTATGTGTAAGCGTGATGCAAACGAGTCAAACTTCGGGATCAAGGTACTTTCTACGATTAAGGTCAAAAGAGAAAATTAAAGAGAAAAAATGAATTGTTATGAGTGTGAGTGTATGCAAGTGACCATCGACCCCGAGGTCAGTGCCACTGCTGACCCAGATTCTCTCCCAAATGCTGCGGCCAACTTTCGCCTCACAAGCCTCAAGTCCATCAAAGACTCTCACTCTCTTATTTCATTTCACTTGATTTTCATTTATCATCATTCTCTCTTTTTCGAAATTTTCTTTTTTAATTCAATTTTATTTTTTCTATCAAACCACGCATCTCTGCATGCAAGTCAACTACCGTCACCAAACTCTCACACACACTAACCGTTTATTCCTCAAGCCGAGAGTAAGAAAGAGACAAATCAAACTGACCCATCTCTCTCTCACTCACTCTGTTTGCTCGCACTTTGAATTCAATTTCACTTTAAGACGCCAAATGGAATCATCGGCTACCATCCACCAGTTTGACTTGATTCGCCACCGGAATTGACTTCAATATATTGAGGTGCGTTTCTCTTTCTCTCCCATTTCTTAGTGTCAATATTTAAGTTTGATTGTTTTAAAGGACGCGCAAACATCCAGAAGGTGCTACCTTCCACCATTTACGGCTTATTGTCAGCTCTCGTCACACGGTCGCAATGCAAATTGCTACCCAGTGCTAGAGCTGGTCCGCTGATTTGATCCGACCTTTTCGTGCCTTCATCTCTCTCTCTCATCTCGTTTGTGTTTGTCTTGGAAAAAGCGCCGAGACACTATTCGTTGCGATTCTGTCAATTTGCATTTGCATTTTATTTAATTTACGTTCAATATTCCGTTCATCATCGCATTTCGCCGATTTGTGCGTGTGTGTTTGTGTTGACTCATCGAGCCATGCCGAATCCACGGTCACTGCTTCCAGCATCCACTCTCCTCCTTCTAGGAGTTGGAATTTTCCGTATGTAGAAAACAACGGGAGGGATAAAAATTAGGAGAGTGAAAGAAAAAGAGAGAGAAAAAAGATAACTAATACAATATTTAAAAATTAAAAGTAAAAAGGAATAAAATTGATTTTAGAATTTGTTTGCTTGCCAAAGTCTGTTTCACAATTCATATATTCAAAATTTTCTAGTTATTCTGAGAATTTAGATAGAGAGAGAAGGGGGTGATTTAGTGGGAGAGAGAGGGTAAACGAGAGAGAGGATGAGAGAAAGAGAGAGAGGGTGAGTGAGAAAGAGAGAGAGGGAATGAGAGAGAAAGAGGGTGAGAGAGAGAATCGATCATACTAACTCTCTTTTCCCTCTCTCTCACTAGTTTTCTCTGATTATAACAATAACAATAATAATAATAATAAAAAAAATGTTTTGCATATTAGATATGATGCAATCGGTGTGTGGCAAGTCGCGCACCACGTGTGATCCAAACTCGGTGGACTCATGTGCGGCGACGGTTTTCGTATTTGGCAAACGTAATGTCTACCTACCGGTCAACGAGGTCGAGATGGTGCCTCACTGCAAGTACGTATCAATATTTGCTTTTCTCTCTCTCTCTCTTTTACTTTCCCTCTCTCTCCCCCGCCCCCCTCTCTCTTTCTCTCTCCCACCCTCTCTCTCTCTTCTTCTTATTTTGCCCGCTGGTCAACTCTTATCCCTCAATTCTGCCCCAATAACAATTAAATGCAATTCCGGATCTTGGCAGGGAAGAGTTCGAAGCCGAGTCGTGTGTCAAGTCCTACGCGCGCAAGTGTCTTCAGCCTTTTCCAAGACAGGTGGTCGGTGTACTTCTTCACGGTACGTTTGCTCAATTGTTTTCTTTCAAATTAAAATTCAATTAATTATCCACTCCACGTGAAGCCAATTAGACACCTAAACACACACAGACTCTTACATATACAAGTTAACTGGAAACATAAGCCAAAATATTTTGTTGTGTGTTTACTTAAACTCAGAGTTGAAGAAAAAATGAATTGTATTGGTTCGCCTTTCTTTTTTCTTTTCCACATACCAAACATGTTTTTGTGGCTACCGGCGTGTGGTTTTAGTTTATAAAAATGCAATTTAAATTTGTAACAATTCAAAACTATCTAACATGCAAATGTTTTATCGAGATCAACGGGAGGTGAGCAAAGTCAATTTCAGTTTTGATGTAATAAAAAAATGAATTCGGCAAAATTATCGCGTTAGACAAGGCACAAAAAACCTAATTATATATAAGTCAATATTTTCCAGACTAGATTTGTCTTTCCCAATTGGTCTTATAAGAAAATGACAAAGTCAATCTAGATATGTAGCTAATGGAACATATTTTGCATAGTACCTAATTGCGAAGAATAGATTGTTGGTGAGAGTGTGCACAAAAAAATAAGATAGGATAAAACATTGAAAATAGCACATTAACAATAAGTCAAAAGTCATATCTCACATGTGATGCACATTTGGTTATGGCAGCCATCAAATGTTTTGCTCATTCGAGTATCAATTAGATATGGAAAGTTCCAATAACAAGAATATGCTGTGCAAACACATTGGTTGATTGCTTGACAAACATAATTTAGCCCTTGGATGAATACGATCACTGGTGGGACGATCTCTCGGGCGTGTGCAATCAACATGTGTGCCATCCAATTAAGTCACACCTTTAGTGAAAGTAGTCATGACAGATGGTGTTGTTATTTTGTTATTGTCTTTTCCCCACAGGGGCTTCCCAAGTGGTTCACGCCCGATGCAAGCCCAAAGGTGTCAAGGGTAAGTTAGTATTTAGTATTTGAAGGGTTTCTTTGACCATCAAGAGTGTTTTGCATCTCCGTTAGAGTATCTCTCGCACAAGCAATGCATCGGTCGAAGCATTGGTGAGCTGCACGACTGCATGGACCAACTGGTGTTGGGACTCAACGAAATCACCACCCACCCGGCGGACAGTCGTATCCCACTGGCGTGTTGTGCCTTTGCTCGCTACCAAAGCTGCTCGGTGGCATCCGTCAAGCGGATCTGCAAGAATGACCACAAAGCGGTCGAGTACATTGGTGTCAAAATGATCAAGGGTGAGTTGTCTTATAGAACTGATCAGCAGTATCCATTTACTAGATATTTTGGTTATTTTATGTTTATTTTGCCACACATATCATTTGACTAAAAAACAATGTTTAATTTAATCAATTTTAAACGGGAGGTAATTTTTGTGACAGTTGTTTTACTTTTTTGCAGTACCAGTTTTTTGGCAATTTTCGGTACTTATATTCTTAAAAAGCAGTACTTTTAGTAACAGTATTTGTTAGCAGTATTTAAATAGAAACATACTTAATCTATACTTAAGTAATATTTATAAATTGACAGTAATTTACAAACAAATATCAGTTTTTAATCTTTTTAAAATGTATATTTTTCTTAAAGTGCCAGTAACAATACATTATAACATAGTAACATATATTATTTTCTGACAGTTTTAGCTTATTTTACTGCCGATTGTTATCATCATTTACTATATATTCGTTAAGATAGTCTTCTCAGGAAAAACCAATCCTAATAAAGTTTCTAAAAAGTCGCTCACTTTGATAGTGCTTTGGAGAAAAAAATCTATGTAAATAATTGTTTTTTTCCTGCGAGCCCTAGTTAAGATTTTAGTCAACTTTTTAATCGGTGAGTTTGGATATGTTGACAAAAAATACAGTCTGACCATATGATAAATGCATTTGCATTACTGACCCCATAATTGAGACCCAATGAATAACACTTGTGACACCTGTCAGGTTACGCCAGCGAAGTGCTCGACTTGGCATGCCAAGGCTACGAGTGGGACAGTGAGAAGTGTTCCCGATTGGCAGTGCCCGATGGTGGGCTCCAGTACCGCGAGGGTCGTCTCATTAGAAGTGAGTTGAGCAACGTGAAGAATGCCACCAAAACCGCCTCCCTCCTGCCACCCTTCATTAACATCTTCACCAAGCTTTAAAAAAAAGAAAAAACTCGCAAATTAAAACAAAGCACACCAGTCACATCCTAACGAGAGGGTAAACATTTGCCTTAGTGATCTGATGGCACGCATACCGATGCATTTATTTGCACCCACTCGCTCACTCACACATTCATACATTCACACACCGCGCAGTGAAGACAACATCTAAAGGCAAGGGCCACGTTGGTTGCTAGGAAGGTAAAGACAATCTCTAGCCTAGCAACCCAATTTGTAAATAAGAAAACTGACAGAAAGACAAACTTGCAATCTACTCATCTATCTATCTATATATATACATATTAACACATAGATATAAAATTGACACAACAATGTATAAAATGTAAATAAATGGCACACACACAAACAGTTCAATAAAACTATTGACAGTATATCAAGAAAAGGAGATTGCACTCAACTAGGGTGAGGCAGTGCCATTGACAGGCAGGATCACTTCTTCTGGTGAAACTTTCGGGTCGACTTGTCCCCGTGCAACGCTTGGATCAATGTTCTGGGTAAATTGGTGGAAGAGTATCGTGTATGAGTAGATCACGAGGCCAATCTTCACCAAAAACTCTTTATTGAGCTCGATCTGGCCCAACAGGGTGAAAGTGGCAGGCGTGTTCAACAGTCCCGTGCTTACAAAGTTAATCTGTATGTGAAAAATTACTATATCAATTAGCTATTACGTATAATTTTTGTTGCGTTGCGAATGAATTAATCAAAAAAAACATTAACATCCATTTTGTTGTTGACCAAAGTCCGGTCAGGTGACATTTGAAAAAAAAACAATTCTATCAATAGCAACAATTTTGAATCTAATTCAACAATCTATAAAATTTAATCACTCAATATAAAAGAAGTTTACTTATGAGTCTCATTGGATAAAACAAAAAACATATATCTGCCAAATCCACAGCTACCTAATCCACCAAAATTTAGTACCTCAGTTTGGATACATTACAGCATGTGTCACTTGCACTTGTACCTTGTAAATAGTATATTTGTAAAGTCTAGACAGGGAGTCTTAGAGCTAATAAAGTAAATAGAGTCTTAAAGCTTAAAACTTGATGGTAGAACTTGTGCTTATTGACTCACTCACTAAATTAAAAAGCTTTTGTATATCGAAAGTCTCAATAGCAACGCTGCCCGAAAGTAAACAATAACAAAATGGAACCAACCTCTTCGAAGAAGGCCGTGCTACGCTCCTCTGGCTTGGTCTCGAGTACATAGTCGAAGAGGAGTGACTTGGTGGAGAGTGAGAGATCGTGAACGTCTGTCAACTCTTTGAGCCCGTAGAAAAGTGCGAGCACGTGCACACCAGCCGCACCGATATTCCACGCAAACTCGCTACTTTCCACGTGGCCAATCTTGAGCACATCAATCGTTCTGCTCACGAAGTAGATGATCGCAACAAAGAGATAGCCAATAAAAACTATGATGTACAGTGCAAACGACTCGTCGATTCGCTTGGTTATCTTGATTATGTTCTGATACCTGAATCAAACCCTTTAAGTTGAAATGTAAGTGTACACTCGTAAACCTACCATGATTTAATCAGTTCAATGTCTTTCACTTCGGGATGCTCCTCAATTTTGGTAAGATTCTTGATAAACAAGTTGAGATGTTTGATCTTGCTCTTGATGGCCCAGATGAGTGATACGAGTAGTGCCGCATCGGATACGAAGAAGTACAGTGCGTACACCGAGATGATTCGCAGTGCGTGGTCATGCCACTCGGGATGTTGATCCAGATTATTCAAGGCCTTCACCACAAAGTACACCAGATAACCATAGTAGAAGAGTGGCAGTATTGCCAGCAGGTAGGACAGGGTGGCAAGGATGTAGAACTTGAATCGATCCCAACGCAGTTCACACGCGTTGGTGGTGAGCAGTGTGCGATTCTTGCCACTGTCACCCAGTGGATCCCAGTCAAGTTGGTTGAGCACTTTTCGGATCGAGTTCCGGTTAACCCACACTAGATCGAGACCGACGATGCCAGCCACAATCAACAACAGAATGAAGGCATCCTCGAGAAAGGTTTTGTTGATGTGACGGTGTATCAGCAGATAATACACCAACCGGTAGATCCAGTAAACCAGTAACGTGTGAGCAAAGATTGAAATGGCAAACGTGTAAATCTTGAACATATTTTGTAATTTAGATTTATTAATTAACAAAAAAGGTGTTAGTGTCTTACCTTCATCACCTGGCAACTGACACATTTTTGCACTCGTGCAAATGGCTTGTCAAAGCAAAAGTTAAAGGGCGCGCCGACAAAGATGTAAGGAAGCATGATGGCGAAGATACGTGAGTAGAACGTGGTATCCATGGTTATCGGCTCAAGTCGATCCTCCGTCAAGCTGGTAGCGACAACATCTTTGCCAACTTTCTCCTCCTCGCCACCGTTCAATCTGTCCGTTTCGAGGTGGTTCAACTCGATTGCATGCGACATCTTCGCCGATGGAGAGTGTGACTAGTAGTAATGCAGTAGTAGAATTGCTGATCAATTGATCGGTGATGGGTGAGAGTTGTTTGTCAGTCGGTGCATGTCAGCGTAGTCACGGGAAACGCGCGCCCGATCACTACTCACGCGGTGCCACAAGTGTCAATACACGCCGTGCAAGCAACAGTGTGTGTGTCTGTGCAAATCTACCCTCACACTCACACTGCACCAAACACTGTCAACAGACAGACTACACACAGCCATGTGATGCATTAGCCAACCTACTACAAATGCAAGCGTGTGTGTAATTTTAGACTCGCACACACAGATGACATGTCACTTTTGTTACTTAGTTATTATAGTCCATGAATCATGTGCCTCGTCGAGGTGAGTGGAAGGGTGGGGGTGATTAAATTGTCTGATATTCATTTATTGAACAGTGCTTTTTTGTTAATGACTAAAAATTATCTCATAAAAAGAGGGGTTTAAAAATTACCACTTTACTATAGTCTATTAGATGCTTCCGATTTGGTAACTCGTTATCTACTCTTACAAAAATTATACCTCATCTTTTTCTAGATAAGCTACCGAAAGTTAGTTCGCTGCGTGAAGCAGGGACAATTCTCTATACTAGATACTAATAAGTCGTATAATTTTTGGATAAATTGTAAGAACGATTCAGGGTTTCCCTAGGGTCTCCGCCCATGGTGAGGGATCTGAAAGATATTGCATGGGTGAATGGGGGATGGTTTAAGGAGAAAAACTTGTCATGGGCGTCAAGCTCGTTGTTCAGAATCTCATTGTTGTTGTTTATAAAAAAAACCTTAATTGGAAAGAAAAGTTGAAAAAATTCGGAGTTTTTCACTTCATATCACAAATGTTTTTAAAGTGCTCTGAGTCAAAAAGCACCTAATAAATTTAACAGAGTGTTTAACTATACAAGTCAATCAAAAACGATGTTCTATTTTTGGTCATTA
This sequence comes from Rhinocypha anisoptera, assembly GCA_011762765.2. NCBI lineage: Eukaryota > Metazoa > Arthropoda > Insecta > Odonata > Chlorocyphidae > Rhinocypha > Rhinocypha anisoptera. The sequence continues at coordinate 2,931 of WURS02093030.1, read as the reverse complement.
ATTTAAGTTTAAATGAGATTAAAATGTCAGTTAAAAATAGTTCATGTCGGTTCACCACGATTGGTTCACAGGTGTTGAGTAACTCTTGCTTCCAAGAACTATTAAACATTAATTAAATTATATAAATTAACTAACAATTAAAAGTGATGAAATGTGAAGTAACTTTTTGACTAAATTTTTTTATGATTATCTAGTGATTGTGCACAAGTCACTCAAATTATGTAAAGTTTAGTACAGTAAACTAAGCGTGACTTAAAATACATTAGTATAATCTTGTTTAAACTCAAATTGGTTAACTTTAAAATGTCTCGACAAACTCAGTTGTTTATAAATGGTTGCCATTTCTCCACAAAAGAGTTCTGCGTTGAAAAACAAAGTTGTCTATTGATCGAATTGATACAGGATGCAATTTTGCAGTTTTTCTCGTCAAAAAGTTATGCACTTTGACTTTTGATGAGCTAAATCCGGTGGGAAAATGCGAAATTTTGTCACTTTACTTTTTTTGTGATACGTTGACACATTTGAAGATTTTCGTTGAAATTCTACATTTCATATTTAAATTCACGCTTTTTAGTTTCATCTTTAGTTTTTGAAAAATTGTTATTCTCTACTGAGAGAAAGAGAGGAAGAGAGTGAAAGAAAGAAAGAGAGAGAGAGAGATGAATGATGAAAAAGTTTAGACCCGTTGGATACTGTCAGAAACATGTTTTTCAAACACTGATAAAATGTCCCTTGACAAACAAGTGCATAAATGTGTTTTGAGATTAACATTTACGTTCTCTCTCTCTCTCTCTCTCCCACTCTCTCTTTCTCTCTCTCCCTCTCTCTCTCTCTCTCTCTTTCTCTCACTCACTTCTTTCTTTTGAGCAATCCACCCACATTTTCGAGTGAATTTTCAATAGGCAAAAACAAATGATCCATAAATACACGAAAGTGTCGATTATTAAGCCATTTATTAAATTAAGGAAAAATAAGTAAACGAAAAAAATATGTTTGAGAGATAAAGATAATAACAAAACGTTATTCTTAAATGGAGGAATAGCAATTGAAATATCACCAAAATAATTATAGCACTCATTGCCACATGCCCTTTGGTTTATATCTTTTGTTTGTTTACTTATCTTTTCTTATATTCAAAAATAGATATATTGCAAATAGTAGTAAAAAACTTAAATAAAAATAGTTATTTTTCTAGTATCATTATTATCTAGACCTCACAGTTCATACTTCAATACTTACTATACAATTTGGGGCAATTTTGGAAGCCTGTCAGACTAGTGGAATCATTCGAGTAAAACTTCTTAAAGCAATCTATAAATCTAAAAGTCAAACTAACAAGCGACACGTTAAAACATCAAAGATACATCAGATTAAAACATTCCATAATTAGTCAAAATAATAGTGGTTGGACGAAAACAATCAAATTAATTAAGCTAAAACCAACAAATTTGTTGTCAGAATAATCAGATAATATGTCAATAATAATAAAGATGGAAAATAAAACAGCTTTTTAAACTTTTCCTTAATGTATAAAAAGTTATATAAATATAATTTAAATGATGATGATGATGTGTGTGAGAGAGAGAGGATGGAAAAAAATCATGTCTTGAATCAAAAGATATCTGTAAAGAAATAAAGATAGTGAGAAAAAGAGAGAAAGTGAATGTCAAAGAGAGAGAGAGAGAGAGAGAGAGAGAGAGAGAGAGAGAGGATGAAAAGCGTAGTTGGCAACGTAATTTGAAGGGAACGCGGTTAATCCATTCATCTCCGAATCCATTCTCCCTAATTTTACTTGCTCTCTCTCTCTCTCTCTCTCTCTCTCTCTCTCTCTCTCTCTCTCTCTTGTGAGTTAATTCACGCGGTCATTATGCAAACAGTGACCAACCGAGCGCAACCATCTACAATCTGGACTCTCAAACACTGACATACCCCACAAAGCAGACTGCACAATCTGCAGTCGTTGTCATTCAGAACGCACACGCTAACTTGATTCTGCTTATTATGTGTGTGTATATATATTTTTAACGTTCTATCACATACACAATCTTCCTCGTTTACGAGACACAAACGCAAATTACAAACTCACTTTGGTGTTGTGCTTTATATATACATACATACACACACATAAAATATACAATGTGATCGTGTATAGAAATGTTTTTATTTTTTTAAAGCAATACATTCGTTACACGGTCGGTATCTCTCTCACTCTCTCTCTCTCTCTCTCTCTCTCTCTCTCTCTCTCTCTCTCTCTCTCTCTCACTTACTCTCTGTCTCTTTCTCTGTCTCTCTCTCTCCCCTATTATACACTGTTTCTCTTTTTCAGTCAAGCTGTTGGATTGAGTGACAGTGGCCACTGGGACCTGCAAGGTCCTTGGGTCCAATGCTGTCATTCACTTGCATACTCACTGTCATTTTGTGTAGTGGTCAAGCTTTTCAAACGTGATACGGTGTGTGTGTGTGTGTGTGTGTGTGAATGTTGAAGTATGAAAATTCTCTCTCTCTCTCCCTTCCGTGCACTTTCAAATACACAACTCGTTAAATTCTCATTTGTAATATCCGATTTTTTTTGTATTTAGATTGTATATTGTAAGTTTGCATATACATTGTACACAACAAAAATAATGCTAAAATTGAGTTTGATATTTTTGAGTTGTAGTTGTCAAAAACCAAATTTAATTATCTCAGCAAAATGTTATGATTTTATGAGAAAGATAGATAGATAGAGAGAGAGAGAGAGAGAGAGAGAGAGAGAATTTCAATGTTAATAACTAGTATATCCACCCGGTTGTTAAGTTTAAAATTAAAATAAACCGTTAATCCAATTTTAAACAAACACAAATTAAATTTTTTAATTTTAGAGAGACTCGGTCTCGGGAGACCAGTCTCTCTATTAAAAACAGTTGTCCGGCTTTCTATGATCTCGGAAAC
>WURS02092814.1:0-23837 GCA_011762765.2 Rhinocypha anisoptera | reverse complement strand
GATACTCGATTTTGTCCATTTTCACAAAAACACTCGCATCAACTCACTCAAACGACTGTTACATAACAACTGCATGTTCAAAATGGCTGAAACTTTGGTGAGTAACTGTCAACAGATGACCGACGAAATTCATTAGATTTTATTTACGAGTGCTGCCATCTTCACGTTGAGGTCGGAAACTTTTCAGACCATCCTCTTATTAGCCATAAGTGTGTGTTTGACCTGTATTGTTCAGTGCTCCTGAGATCAATGTGATATCTTAAATTCTCCTTTATATTTCCAGGTTCTTTGTCTTTGTAAAAAATAATTGTATCATAACTAGTTATCTCATTTCTGTCTTCATTCCGTTACTTTTTTGATTCTAATCTCTTCATCCTTCAACCCAACCTAAATGCTTATGTAATCATCATGTCTCATCTAAAATATCATATGACTTCCAGAACCTTAATGATAAATTGATTCATTTCAACTGTAAGAAGTAATTGACGATTGGTTTTTTTGATGTGATTATTTTTCTTTTGAAGAATATAGCTAATGAAAGAATTATAAACTTTTATCATTTATTTCAGATTGTTCTGACTGTAATATGGGTTTCAAATTCATCCCAACATGAATTTGCCATGTAAATGAAAAATCTATAAAGAGATTAGGAGGTTGCAAGGGATCTAAAAAGTATAATCTACAAATGAGTGAAAAAAATCTGTGAATGAAGTCTTACCTGCAGAGTGATGCAAAACTTACCAATGAGGGAAGACATCCCTTGGTCTAGTTCTTAATTGCTGTACTAAGAAAGCATAAATTTTAATCCTTCACCTATACGCAAGCCTCTCCAGAGAAAATAATTTTTTTCTTTGAAATTTTACTTTTTGAATTATATATCACTCCATTGACGGCTCACTAGAAAATAAGTTTTAGTTATTAAATACCCTAAGATTAAAAAGAAATATTTATTGAAAAAGAATGATTCTCTGCAAAGATTTAGAAAGTTTAGGTATCATAAGATAAGGAAAAGGCTAGTAACAAAAAACGAGCACAAAATGTAAGAATAATGTAAATCCAGCGATTTTTAAAAGAAAAAATGTCCTCAGCCAGGGGTCGAATCTGGATCATTTGATTGGTGGTCAAATGTGCTACCAATTATGCCACCGAGAACTCCTTTGTCACAAGAATCAGCAGGGCTTTGTGAAACATGTCATCATGATGTCTTTGGTCAACAAGAGATGGGTATTGATACTCGTACCACTATTGAAGAAATATTGACAAATGCAAGGGAAGATAGAAAAGGAACATTTCTAACAGACTTAAAATTAAAAGAAGTACAGTGGCATTCATAGCCAAAGTAGGAAATAGAGGCAATAGGGCCATATACTCATTCATACAGATATAACTTCTGCATGTGCAAAACACCACAAATAATAGGAAATAAGGGAAAATAACAAAAAGGCAGAACACAAAATGTGATAAGGATGATGGATTTCCATCCAATCTCTCTCCATTGAACTCTACCTTTTCAGTTGTCTGTCACTTCTGTCATTTTTATCTCATCAAGAATTCCAGTCCTCCCTTCTGTCTCTGATAATTCTGCTTATCAAAGAACATTGTCATAATATATTCTCCAAAGATCTTCTTGATTTCTCTAAGCCATTTTCTTTCTTCTCCTAGTCTCATAAGTACTTCCTCAATTCTCTGCCGATCAGTCCAATTATCCTTAAATACTCTTCTCCACAATTATATTTCAAAACTTTCAGTACTTTTAATCTTTCTTTATAATTTCCCATCTATTGAACCTATAAAACACCACGTTCCAAACAAAAGGTCTTTCATCTCTTCCGGGATTACCTTGCCCTAGATATTCTGTTCAGCTGTTTTTCCTTCTGTGGATGTCAGGCTGCTTCAGAGGTTTAGCACTCCTCCGTATCCCTATTTTGTGGCTCACTGTAAATTTTCTTTCCCTTAGTGCTGGTGTCCACATTTCCCAATCATGCATGAAAACTCAAGACAGGCAAAACTTCTCTTCTTCAATTCTATTTTCATTACAATCGATTATTGCCCTCAGGCATATTTAATTGTATTGTGGCAGGAAGCAATTAAGGTGATTCAGAAATTATGTTTGCCAGTCTAGATTTTTGATATCCAGTCCAGATTTTAGTCAGGGAAACAAGGCTCTTTTAGAGTTCCTACAGCTTCCAGGTCTATCAGTTACGTACTTTGGTTGTTACAGTGACCATTACCTTGCTTTCTTTTTGTATAAGCAGAAATGAGAATAACCACTATAGTGGTTTCCAAGAACTTAACATGCTAGGAATGGAGATTACACCAAAGGCTTAGTTAATATATTGTATAATGCATTTCAAGTTCTCTATATTGCATTCTATTAATTGCAAATGGAGAAAAGGATGCCACTACAAAAATTTCCCCTACCTTAAAGTACATTCTTTCAGGAAGAACTTTGTAAAAATGAACCATTTGAAATTCACTGAGGTCATCACCTGGTGGAATTCCATAATGAAACAAATAGAGGTTGTCACGTATATATTTCCACAGATGAAATTTCTTCTGTGGAAATATATACAAATGGCAACCTCTATTTGTTTGATCCGAATTTAAATAAACCACTTGCTTTGTCCATGAAGATTTTTTTTTGGTGTATAACCTGGGTTTTGACATAGAGTTATCTTTAATTGATATGATATTCTGTAACAAGTCAGTACTGAAGAACCTATTTTCCCTTAATTAAAAAAAAACATTGAACAACCATAAGTTTTGTTTCATTTCCTCAAAATGAAAAGTACATATATGTTTAAAATAATGGCATTGGGTGACCAATCAATGTCTTTGTATTTACATCCATTAAAATTCAGTTAAAATAAATGACAGTACTTTATTTTGGTAACATCATCTAGGGAAAATCTGGCATGGTAATATTTTCATCTAAAGGAGCTTATGATAAATTGGTCATTACATATTATATGGTTTTTTCAAACAGTTTACACGCCTTATTGGCTCCCAAATTTTTTCCAAAGAGAGTTATTAGTATATGTTGACAGTTTTCAATCATGATGAACAATTGTTGCTTGAGTGGCATCGCCCCACAGTTCATACACACCGTACACAATTTCGGGAATGTTAGAATCCACAGGACCTTGGTCAACTCCATTAACAAAGAAATGCAAGGCTCCTGTATCACTCCTCATCACTCCCATTCGCTCTCCTGCCTGTGGAGTATTAGTTATAATTATAGTGGAGATTCATAATTCATGTGCTACTCACTCAGTGTGCCAGACAAAGCAATTCAACCCTCTGGGTGTGAAAATCAGATATATCCACACAAGGTTTTACAGTCCTTGACTGTGAAAAATTGGATTTACAACATCCTCAAAAAATATCCCCTTTTGCAGAGACAATCGGTATTAACCACCTGATCTTCTGATGTGGCAGCAGTTCATTATTTACTGACTCCCCATAGATGGATTGAAACTGCTTCATTGCATAATTATCATGTAATCTAATACCTTAGTCAATCCTCTAATTTTATTCCTCATGGTTAAAGAAGAAAAACTTAAAATATGGATTAATCTGGAAACACTAAAATAATTAATCAGATTGATATGAGCCATGCATTCAGTAAGGATCCAAAAACGAAGGAGATGTAGAAAAATACTAACAATTTTTATTTTGTTTTAATTATTTAATAATATTCCACTAATATCATTATTAGAATTTTTCTGGACTGGGGATGAATATGAATTTATTTAAATACCATAATTTACCAGTTAAAGTAAACTATAAGTTTTTCTAGATATCTAGAATGGTTCAAATAAAAATATTTTGCATTTATTACCACTATGTTCGCTAATAATTGGAGCATATGAAAATGTAATATGAATTTGATGACATAGATTATTTTTGTTATTTGCACATGAGCTTTGTTTTTTCCTCATGCTCTTTATGGGAAGAATGTAATTGTGATGTTGAACTGATCCTCATCTTGAAAATGTGTCCTGCTGCTCATAAGTCATGATACACACATGAAACTAAAACATCAGAGTTTTTTTAGCTTTTACAGGATTAAAATGGAGCTCAATTTCAGAACTCTGTTATGATCTATTATTAAAATTATTTTACTAGTGATATATATTACATACTAGTGATACAACAAAATGCATACCTTGAGTCTATATATATCTGTGGCTCCATATGAAGCATAAGCTTCCACCCCATTTTTCCAAAAAGTTTTTCCATACAGCATCCAAGTTCCCACTCTTAAATTAGAATAATGTTTTTGGATTCATTATTGACTTCCTTTGCTTATTGTTAATAAAAGTAATATGGTAAATGAGATTCAAATATTTATTATTAGGTGGCTATTTGAACATATGCTACTAGGCACAAGAAAGGGATAGACAAGCTTGTATTAAGTTCCAAGCCCGTGGAAGTAAGTGAGTGTGCATTTGGAGCAATATTTATATTTGAATTTTCATATTTTAGATGAATTTGCATGGTTGAATCTCCAAGTAGTTGTGTTAAATTTGGAACCATGTCAAAGGAAATAGCAAAATTTTGATCACAATAGTAAAATGAATGTGAACTTATTTAGTATGAAACTATGGTTCAAACTTCTTGTATTCTGCTTTGGTATTTTTCTTATGTACCATTCAATTTTTTTATTTTATTTACCAATCGCCCACATACAGCACTAAGAGGCCAATTTATAGTGGGGATCATAACATTTTTAAAAAATAACAAGGACGAAGACACACAAATATTCATGCCCTAGGTGGAGATAGAAAAATCCACGTAGTCGGGATTCGAACCTGTGACCTCCGGGTTGGCAGATGAGGACGTTACCCCACCACCACCCAGGCCGGCATTTATACCTTATTGAAATCTTTGACCTATCTTTTCCTCAAATACAAAAAGAACTTTTGAAGCTAAGAATCTCTATTTGAATATTGTTTATGTATTAGGCAGCCAAGGAAAAAATATTTCTGTCTTCACCACTAGAAAGGAACTTAATGAATTGAGTGGTTGTATTGAAAAATTATATAAATTTTGTAGAGTAAGTTTGTATTAAGTCTGCTCTTTAATCATATGAATAGTCATCCTGTTGAAAATCATCATCATTGTGAAAGCTCTAAAACATTTTTTTGTCACCTAATATTCCTGGGAATCACACAAATCAAGCTAGCAAGAGATTAAAGCAGGATCTATTTTAAGCATTAGTTTTAAGATTTGAAGTATAACAAAATATCATTATGAACTCTCTATGACATGCTTCTTACCTTAAAGGTAAAATCTTTTAGGTTTCCATTAATGTGATTGTTCATCCCCAATAGGCGATGACTTATTTTTACTTTAGCTTAAAGGTCAATGAGATTGAAGTCTGTAGCCAAAATAAGGAGGACATTATAGACTCCTTGTTAGGAGGCAAACTGGTCGGCATGGTGCTAAGCCTCTTTATTTAATATAAAGGGTGATCTAGAAACTCTATTGATATTTCAGTCAATCAGTGACCATCAATGGGAAGAAAGTCTTTGAATGCCTTGACAAAGGATAGTACAGTGCTTCATATATAACCCTATATTTGCAAATATTAAATAAGGAGGCTTAGCACTGTACCTGCCTGTTTGGATCCTAGCAAGGAGTTTCTAGTTTACCCCTTGTATTGCTACAGGTTTCTTCCTTCAATCTCTTTTCACCCCTCATCTCTTTAAGATCAATGACTGCATTAGCATTATTGTTACTGTCCCCTCTTAGAATTACTAAAAGAAACTCAGCAGTATCAATTTACCTTGGCTAAATTTGAAAATAAGAATAATTATTAAGAAAATGTTAAAGCCAGTGCCTTCTTTAAATGCGACTAAAATTTGCGAATTTAAAAAAGTGTGACTAAAATTTGTGCTATAAAAAATGATGAAGGCTAACAAATACCATTTACTGGTGGAATGAATCCAAAAAAATTATTGTATTTCTGAGAATTTTGATTTAGTTGCATGGGAACAGTGCACTTCATTAATATGAAATAAAAATAGTCAATGACAATTGAAAAATGATTCTACAGGAAAGATAAAATCATACTCACTTCAAACTGTTCATGTGGTCTGGTATTTTTCCTGTTTCAGGATCAAGAGTAGTGATTCCAATCCCATTACCCCAGCCCCTAGCTGTGGTTCTGTTGTCCAATTTAACCTCAAAGATCTCATTAATTTTTAGAGGTCTGTTGGTAATAACTACTCCTGATCCATCTAATCTACAATGAAAGTGAAAGACTTTATTTTTTGTACATAAAGCCATTTTCCTTGTTCATAGGAGAATGAAGAAGACTCAAATATCTTCAAATGAAATTTAGGAATGACATGTTAGAAGCATGCAAGATGGTAGAATTTTTTGGAATGGTTGTAGGTTTTATTAATAATGATTTTTTTTATTAGCAGATGCTAGTTCCATTACAAATAATAAAGATAAAACATTAATTTCTCATAAAATTCAACTGTTAAACACTTTAAATTATGAATGATCAAATGCCTGTATAATAAACCACCATCTTTAACCTGAAATTCAGTTTCATAGCTAAGGGGAGAACTTATCTAGTACTAAGCCCAACAGAATATGAAATTTACTCTGTATGGTATTTCCTTTCCCTGTGCTGTTTGTGGTTTTCCAGATAGACCTAGTACTCATTCAGCATGGGTTTAGCTACAGTTGTAGACATATATATCCCTGGGATGTTAACCTGAGGTTCCCAATTTACTCAATGGAATACAATCAGTACTATTTGAAAATAATAAAGTAAGACTATTCCTACTTCAAAATTTTTTCAAATAACTTTTAGAGGTATCCATTTCAGACTTAATTATAACTTCATTAATATTTACTTTAAAATACAATATAAGAACAGAATAGGAGGTGTATTAAACCTCCAACTTACTTTAGTTTCTTTGCTGTATAGCCTTTGTTGGTTAAAGCAGTATTACTGCCAGTATGGAAATGAAACCTGAGCTTTTCACTGTGACTTTCTCTGAAATATGGATCTGTAATTATGATTTATTATTCATTTACAATAAAAAAACTCGATCCTCATTGAAGAAACTTAATTGTAGGTATATTGAGATGATAATTAATTGATTTTAAAGTTACTAAATGTATTTTTCTCCTGATTATATTGAATAAAATTGAATGGGTTATTGTAGAAGACTAGTTACATTTTTCCAATAAATGTTTAGGAAATTCAGAGGTGGTTAGCTACACCTGGCAAAAAATATCAGTAAAATACTTAGTAGATTTTACAGATATTTTATTAAAATGACTAGGTTCATTAAACAGTTGATAGGTCTTCAATAAAATGTAATTTTAACAACATTTCTGCACAATCTACAAAGCTTTTTTCACTGTTAAGAGTCATGTAATTTCACAAGGCTCGGTCTGAAACAATTAACATGTAATATAACAATTTCCTATCTATAACATATGGGTTTAAGGTAAACAATTGATTTAACTAAAAGAAAATTAAGTTTAACATATTCTACTATTATTATAAAAATGAAATGTTCAATATTAAGTTAAATTCTTTTAATATTTTATGAATTGTGCCAGTAAAGTTATTTTACCTTGCAGAATTCCTTGTAGCCTAATCATTTTCTTTCCCCCACATTCAAGCATTGTCTCTTTCACATCCAATTTTAACTTTCTTGTTGGGTTCTCCCAATCTTGAACTATAGAGAAATCCATCCACTCTCCACTTTCATTTCTAAGTCTGATAATTGAGAGTCTCCAGGGTTTCACTTCATTACCAGTAGCTGCACAATTTTCTTCAGTCATCATTGAGGAAGCAAGTGAAATACTGACAGTCAACAAAACTAGTAATAAAAAATATTCAAAACTCATTATGTAGGGTGTCAGCATGTTGTGAATGATGCTGTTTTACTCTACTGGTTATTTATCACCAGACTATATATACTATCCAATAAGAAAATATGAATAAAAAAACTTATTCCTGTCCTCAATGATAAGCAAGAGACCAGTCACTTTGCTCTCAGAATAGCTTTCATGAGGAAACCCTGTTATATAACTTGTATGGGTGGATTTATAATGCTGGAGATTTAATTTAACTTGGTATATAAGTATTCTATGTCAATATTGAATGCTTAAATCTCTCATTCATTATCATCATCTTTATCAATTTGTTGACTAGCTGCCTCAAAGTAGTTGAATGATGCTCTTATTGCTGACCTTCAGTGATCTCTCTCTTATCTCTTCAATGATCTCTTGAGTTCATCATGATTTCTACAAGGGCTAAATCCAGTGTGCCTCAATTTTGGCATTAACTGTCCTGATTTCCAATGTATTGAAAGTAGAAGAGTAATGCAATAAGATTAGTCTATTAATTCTTTTACTTTACCTAATTTCATATTCTTCATTTGATAATTAAAATATGTTTATAAATTAAAAATGGCAAAATGGAAGCCCATTGCATAAATCAGACAGGGCTAGACAAATTTGGTTAGGATTATCTCGGTGAAACTGAATTTCCTTTGGGAAAAAGAAATCCACCTGTGATATAGTAGCAATAATTTGATCAATAATAGAAAGGAAAATTGAGTATATTTAGTATGCTTTTCACATTCAGTAGACTAAAAAGTCTTTTAGATAAATATAGGTAGACCAAAATTATTGAAAATATCACTGAAAATAGGTGTAAAGTGGAGGGATAGGATCTTATATTGCAACCGCAAGCCATAACATAGATCAACATATCCCACAGCCTAGGGGTTAATGGGAAGTGAATCAAAAGTTACATTTATCGATATTGTTTTTATTATTTATGGAGTATATATTTATGTGATGGGTTATGTATTTAATGTAAGTGTGTCACCCATGAAGGACATAAAATTCAATACACAATTGTGCCTTTTAGGGCATCATGCCATAGTTCAAAAATTCCATAGATTGGCTGTTGAATATTTGGTAGTGCAAGACCCTGGTCTTCACCATTAACAAAAAAATGGATACTTCTATCTTCCATCTGCATCACTCCAATTCGGTCTCTTGCCTATTCCAAAGAAATTAATAGAGGAATCTTTTGTAATTATATACATTTAGCACAGTATGACATTGACAAAAATTGTTTTTCATGACTACTTAGAGTGCATAACAAATCACTTTAAGCCTTTCCTGAACTTATTTGTATGTATGTACAAAGTGTTCCCTGGAGCTAAGTACATTTTTTCCTAAAGTCCATGGCAGAGTATGCCATGAGCTGTTAAAACCAACATGCCTCCAGGCATGGGTCCAAGCAATGGAACCAAGCATGGGTCCAAACCTGAACATGCCTCGGGCTGTAAATTTAGAATGCATAGAAAATCGTCCATTATTTTTCCTCTGGTTTAAACTCTATAAGGCAATTCCCTAGCTGTCTAGCATTCTAACATTCAATGGTGCTGCCATATTGAGAAACCTAAATAAACTTTTGTGTGAGAAGCAAATATGAGATACATTTTGTGCTATTCTCGTGAATGTTTGTTAATGTCTTGGGAAGCAAAGGAAAGTTTATTTATAAATATGGCTGATTTACTTGATAAAAGTGATGTTTTACAAGATAGACTGCATCAAGTTGTATCATACAAAAGCACACTATTGCTGAAAAATCAGTGTGTTTGACTTTTTTGTTTCAAAAAATGCATTTTTTTTTAATATTCCAACTTTTTAATGTTTTAATTTTTTGAGTTTGTTTAAAAAAAATACATTCTGATTCTAATGCATAAAGTAAATGTTAAAAATTCTCCCTTATCTCCAAGGTATAAACATATGTGATTTTCTAACCCGAAATAACCACAGGTTTCTCTGCATTTGCAAATATTAATATGTAGCATGTTCCTCAAAGTGTTATAAAATAATGTTAAGTTAAACTATTGATGATAGATTTGACCTTTCAAATACGAGGGTAGATCATTATTTAATGCACAACAGCTTATGTAGCTGAACCTTACATTTAACCTATTTTTTACTATTGGAAATTAAAGGGACCTACTTATACTATTTCCCAACATAGACATCAAAACTCTTAACTAATTTCTCCCATCATGGCAAAAGTTTGAAAATACCCTTTGTGTATAAGACCATTTTGTTAGTAAAGCCAACTTCGCATGGTCGATTAGACTTTAGCATCAGGAGTGAAATGTTTGACACCAAAGAAATTCTTCACTGGGACAAAAAAATAATGATCGGTGCCAGATCCTGACTGTATGGCACCTCCCACCTGAATTTCTCAAATTGAATATTAACTGAGGCAACCATCAGGGTCATACGATCCTCTGCAAAGTATCATTTGCACCATTTGGCAATGCTACTGCTATCCAAACAGTCTTTCACATATAAGCACATCATCTCCCTGTGAATTTCACCTTGGTTTTGTCCTTTTTCTACAAGTAATGAGCTATACCACTGCTTTTCACACATGACTGTAACACATGCACCATTTTTGCTCAGTAGTTCTCTCTTCTGTTGATAGACGTACTTCTAAAACAATAAAGCCATCTACAGCCCAAACTTCAAAGTAAATTCTCTGAAAGCATCATGTATGATAAAACTAGGCTAATGTTGAAAAAAAAATGTTATACATAACTTATAGATTCACACACATATATTTTGTTGCTTGAAACCTATTGAATTATTCTAACATCACTAGGTCAATTTATACTTGGCTTATATTTAATACTTTTTATTCCATTGAAGAATACCTGGAGCATGACATTTTATTGTCATTGATTTTCTTTGTGTTGTTTTATTGTTTATAGTTTGAGGACTATTGCATATTTGGATAATAACTAATGTCCAATAAATGTATCATTATTATTTGTTCTATCAGTGGCAAAGAGCTGGGTAAATACTTTAGAAGTTTATTTTAAGGTTGGTTGAAAATAAATCAAGTAAATTAATTCTTTTCATTTTCTGAGAATAATGGAGACAAAAGATAATGCAGGAGGACATTAATTCAAGAAAATGGAATGCCATACCTTATTGGATGATAATCTGGAGGAAAAAAATCATAATAAGAACAGCATAAAGATGATTGTGCTAGAGAGATAAGGATTTAGAAAGAGGGGGAAATAATGATGGAATTATATCAGAGGTATCAAGAAAATGTCACCAAAATGAAGTCATGAATTCCAAGTAACATAGGATAGTTCAAAAGCTCAGTCATTCTGGATTGATGAATTAAGGAGAATAAAGGTTTTTGATATGTTCATATAGTGAAAGATTGAGCAGCTGTTTTTATTTGCTTTCTAGAAGACATAAAATAAGACATTAGGAGAAAAAATGGAAGAAAGGAATATTATTTAGAAACAATACAAAGAAGGCAGAAGAATTGGATACCTTAACCCTTTCAAGGCAAACAACTGATATATTGAGCCTTCAGAATCATCCCCACAGTACGAATGACCTTTTTTGGTCATTTTTCCTTTATTTTATTGAACAATCATATGCTGGGACGGTGAAAAAGTGATAAAATTTAATGTGAGGTTGAAAACTGCATAGACCTTGACAAAATATAGTAGTTAACTGGCTTCATTAGAAATTTAATTTGTACAATAATAACAAGAAATATTGTGAGAGAAAAGCATGTGTCATATCTTAATAATTTTAATAAATAAAATGTCTTGATTTCAATGATCATATTATTGATTTTATGATCATATTTCATTTGTCTGGATAAAAATCTACCTGTAATGGTAATTAAATATTTTAAAAAATAAAAGGAAAATGCTTACCTGCAAACTATTCATATCGTGACCATAGTTTTGGAGTTTAGCATTACTGCTATATATGGCATTATTATGGTACATCCAGGTACTGTTACTGCTGCATATATAATGAGAATAAAACTATTAAGAAAATTTGTAAAATTAGAGTAAATTGTTGAACCTGCTATAAATTTAAGATTAGTAACTTGATCTAAAAGAAATAAAATTTTCAAATACTTTCAAATATGCAATGGCATACCTGAGCATAGAAATAGTGTTTCTCATACAGGAAAATACTATAATTATAAATAATAAAATTTCTTGCTTTGTCCTTAATTTTTAATGGCTATGTAATTTAATCATATTCTCTGTTACTTTCTGGGAATATAACATTATTGCTCTTCTAAAAATCAAACAATAGAAGTAACTTGAGACCTTATTACTGTTGCTTATTGGAGAAATTTTTCATTTTGGTTATTCTTAGATTTTCTGTGATGTTCTGAGTTTCTGTTGGATGAGGTCCAACATTGTACTAACAAGGGTTAAGAAAACTAATTTTTCATTTGAAAAAAGGGAACTGTTAAATTACCTAATTATACTTACAGTTATTTAAATTATTTGAAAGAGATAACCTTGTCATGATCATTATTAAAATGTATTAGTCATGAATGATAAACAAGAGATTTTTGGAGAATATTCTTAATATTTGGTATTTAATCCTCAAGGTGTCAAAAAGCATTGATTTAATGTACATACTTGAGCCTGTGCATTGATGGCAACATTGGCACGTCTTCAGGTGAATGCGTTGTAATGCCAATGCCCATGCAATGATTTAATTTACCTCCTCTCTTGTCTAATCTCACTTCAAACATCTCATTTATATTAAGTGGCCGATTGGTAAATACCACTGAGTTCTCAGGAAGAGACATACTGAAACAATAATGAGAAACAACCATAAGGAAATCATTTATACATACATATCTTTCAAAGTTGCCTGATTCTATTTGAATAACAGGATTTCCACAATTATACTTTTGTCTATAGAGATATGGATTTGATGAAATCCTGATGAGAGTGAAAAACATCTAGAAATTCATTCTAGAAATCCCAAGTATAAAAATATCATCCTTTTGAATTTCTTTTTAACTGAGCAAAACACTAGTGAACAGAAGTTTGAGTCTTGAGAATTTTTTTTGTAACTAGTTAGCTCTGAAAAATCTTCCCCCAAGAAAAGCCTAAAAAAATGTAGACTTCTTTTTTTTAACTAAAATAATACCAATAGTAATTCAATCACTGGTAAGATTACAAGGTTAGAGCTAATTTGTACTATACCATTTGTCATGTGATTTTAATACTTCTGGTCAGGGAGAAAATTCCTTTCCCTATTACTTATTTTCTGGATTTCTCCATCTTGAAAGGAAATGATGAAGAATGACATTTGGCTATTTACAAAAACTAAAATGAACTTGCCAATAAAAATATTGTTCAATTATTTCCCATCTGCTTGTTATTTCCTATGCACACCTGCCTCGTTTATATTCATTCACTCTTCTTACCATTGATCGTACTCCCTACCCTTCCAAAACCTTTCCCTCCCGTGAACCCAACCCAGTCAACCTGGTCCTTCTGTGCTCCCCCAACCACTTATGGGAATCTCCTTTACCTTCTTCACTCAGTTATGACCCTCCTTTTCCACTCTAACTAAAACAGACCTACTCCAACTTTCTTAGCCACATCGCATTGCCACCACCCATATTCTCATCCTATTTCTTTCTACCACATCTACTCTACTTGTCTCCTTCTTTTCCTACAACCTGTTTTCCCAGTCCTCATGTATACACTTCACAGACTGGTTCCATAATATTGTGAATCATGTCACATTGATAATGAAACCATTTGCACTATAATAATACATTTCATTACATATGTAATTTTATAATATTCACTGAATCAGGCGTGGTGTGGTGGAAGAGATTTAGACTTCTTTTTAGTGCTGTTTTTATTCTCATTATATGTAATTTTATGGCTATTATTTCACTAGGTAGACATTGACATAGAACTTCTAGAAAAGTTTGTGGTACTATATTATATGTGATTAAATGGAAGTAATAATATTGATTCAGGCACTTACTCAAGCTTGTGCACAGAACGTCCATTGTTAATTAAAACCACATTGCTACCATGCCTGGGATGGAAAAGCAGTTTGTCATTCATCATATATGAATTTGATGCTGACTGGTTCTTCAGTATTTCTGGAATAACATTTCTTTTTAGTGAGAAAAATTATGAAATATGCACTTTAAATATAAATATTAAAAACGAATGATATTGTACCTTCGGAAATGAAATATAATGCCATTAATTTTTGTAATGGATGAGGATATATTTTCATGCATTGGTAAATATGAACTTGGTTTGTGACTATTTAAAATTATTTCCTGATATTATCTGATATAATATCTAATAAGTAATAATTTCCTGAAATTATCTTTATCTTCAAATAAAGATAATGATAATTACTCCATTTGAATAAATAAATTTCTATTTTATGCTATTCTTCATAAAAACGTTACTCCTTTTGTTATCGAGTCATTTTCAACTATCTTTTGCTCGTATTCAAATGGGATCCACAAGAAACTCTTCGTGGTGGTCATCTCTAGTCTCCATTTGATCTTCATTAACAATATGACAAACGAATTCTTATGTCTTGATATTTTTTGTTATCCATCTCCCTCCTCAAATTAAAGAGACCATCAGTCACTCAATATTTCTTCGGGGTATAAATTACGCGGTTTGCCTCCGAACTGCGGTTTGTTGTGCTTCCCCAGCCTTCTCTTCTCTTCATGCCTTATGACTTTTTTCTGAGGCATATTGGTGAATGTGCACAGGGTGAGGCTTGTTCGCAATAGCTCGTGGTTGAAATGAGTCTGATTGTGAAAAAATTAACTCTCCCTTATCAGGCCCTTGGAGTTCCCTCTTCATTCTCCATGCCAGACGTTTCACGGATCGATAATTCCAACTGAATGCAGCTCACGTGCCGCTGACTGCGAACGACGAAATTTGAGAGGTACATCTCGCAGTGGCACCATCCTACCTCGTAAGGGTTTCGTTTTTCTAGTCCAGCCTCTGGCATGAGGTTATACTCATACCTATCTAAGGAGAGAGAAGAAAGTAAAAGATGGGCTACTTTAAAGTGCTCTCCGTAAGAAGTATTCGCAATATCTTTCCTCGGTGCTATTCAGTCGTGATCGTGTTCGTTTCATAATCGTATATGTGCTGTACAGGAATAAACTAGAGGCAGTATAATCGGTCTTGTTATCATCTAAGGATTCCAAATCACCAGGTATTGTTGGAAAATGTCAAATAGGATATGATTTTTATTTTTCCGCAGCACTATCAGTCTTCCCGTTAAACCTCAACCCTTCGAGGCCTAGTCAAAGGAGAAACATCCTTTGTTATTTTGAGCATGGTTATATCAGAATATGGAGGCGAATACCTAAATATTTGTAGCGTGACAGAACCTAGTAGCCCCAACCGTCCCTTGGCCATTCTCATCACATTTCACAAAGCTACCCCCTTCTCGATATCACCACCTAATTCAGGGATAATCTATTACCAAATCGGATTTGGTAAACATTTATTCCTTATTTGCCCACGATTTTAATGCTGTATCTTCCTGACAAAAGTAACAATGAATTTATGGAAGTAAGTTTTCAGCGATTAACCTGCATAAGCCGACGGTTGGTTTCCGAAAAGACATCGATCTGTAGCGAATTCAACACTCGCTAACGAAAATAGCATCTTGGGGTTAATGTTGCAAAGTGTAAAATTTGACAGACCATAGTATAAATCAAATATAATACTTTAGAACATACCTTTGACGACCACTTGTACACTTATGATATGCCGGCCCTGGCACTCCTCGTGTTTGTGTTTTGCCTCTAAATCTAATTCGTTCGGTTCCAAGTCATCCTTCGATGCAGATAATGTAGTAATCCATTTCCCATCACTCTGGTTCAGTTTTCGATCAACAGATACATTCAGCAAACTAATGTTGGGTAGGGAGTTCTTGCATTCTCCCGTAGGTCTCCCTTCTTGTGTTAATACGAGATTAGTGGGATACATGAGAAATAAAAGAATAATTGAATGCAATGCGCACGACATGTTTAAGAATAAAGGGATTTATTGGGTAGAGAGGACAGACAGAGTAGATATCTGAAACTATGTTAGTGTTTATATATTCTTAATTAGCTGGAGATAATTCATTGATTCCTTTAACCCCCACCGCGAAGTGAAAAAATAGTTCGTTTTGATAAGTGTAAAGTTTTTTTTGTTGCTGGAAGTCCAAGGGTATGAAATGTCATTTCTAAAGAAATTAGCCTTGCGGGAATTCATTGATAATTTTTTTCAATTTATTTTTAAAAAATTATTTTCAATCGCCCACAAACAGCACTAATAGACCAATTACAGTGGGCACTATAATATTTTTTAATAACAAGGACGAAACACACATCCACGCCCTAGGTGGAGATTGAAAAATCCACCTAGTCGGGATTCTAACTCGTGACCTCCGGGTTGTCAGACGAGGACGTTACCCCGCCGCCACCGAGGCCGGCAAACATCAATGAACAGCATTATTTCCTTCGAGGCAGGGATTAACTTATGTGTAACCTCCATTGAAGAACAAACAGGTCCGGAGTATTTACTGAAAAAATTAGAATAGGCCATTACAGTTTTTCCTCTCACAGTCTCTCAAATTGAAAATTACGTAACAATCATTGGTAAATTATTAGTGTTATTGAACAAATTAAATTTTGTTATACTTTTATCGCCAATAAATAATACTGGTCATATTTTAGCATATTATTATATTGCCTATTATACACCTTGCTTATTACACCCACACACCTGACCCTTTGATAAATTTTCAAACATGAATACGAGTATTTTATTTCTAACGGGTTATAAGGCTAAAATTTTATTATTTATAGTGTGACATACATTTTTTAATTACCATATAACTAGCACCGAGACGCAAATAAAAACTTCCATTGTTCTCCGGTACTTTCATGTTGACGATAGACGTTGGAGAGTGTACTGTTACTTTGTTCAAATATAGAGCATTGTAGAGATGTGCTCTGAATTTCAAGGGCGCTGGGGGAAGATATCTATGACAGATGAGTAATGGGATGAGATCATTCAGGCGCAAGGACGTCTTTGAATCGAGGTCACCCAGGGTAAAGTTCCCAAGGGCGGAAGAGATAGACGTGGAGAAAGACATTGACGCAAGCGACCATGCCACGAATAAGGCCAGGGAAATCGGGTGATAAAGTTGTTTACGAATGATTTCACGTTTCATGTGTATATTTTCTCTAATAGTGATGATCTCTTTCTGCTTTAAGTCCTTTGAAGAGTTTCTTCTCTGGTGCATTTTCGGTTACTTCGGAGAGTACATTCGCCTGTTTCAAAGCACTTAAAGCAGAAAGATAAATGTAGTCCACACACACACATAAACAATAGAGTGGCATGTCCACAGATAGCAATAGAGCCTTTCTGCAGGTATTTTCAAAAGTGTTTTCATGCTCAGTTTAATTTTGCTCCTCTACATTAATATAACTAGTTCCTATACAATACTGATACACCATACTGACTAACTTATATAAAATAACTCCTCCGCCATCCAGATTGTTCATGAAGAATGATTAAGTTTGAGTGGTAGAGAAAATATTTTCTATATAAGCAGAAAAAAGAACAAAAATATACCCAGTAAAAATAAATCGCGAGTCGAGAAGGTCAATTACTTTTGATATGGAGCCGTTTTAACAGATGGAAGCTCAAGTCAATGGTTTTACTTCAACGAAAGACCGTGTTTTTTTTCCAAACGTGATTTTTCCACGCAACACCACCAACGTAATAAGCCCGGAAGAGTGTTTGACAGTTGGCGTTATAGTTGCCTTCATAGGAAAAAACACTATGGCGTGTGTTTCAAATAACAGGGTAGCAACCTTTCCTTTCACTATAACCTCTGCTTTCCCAGGAATATTTGGTGCCCTAATTATCACAGACGTGGGCTTAGCCGGGGATGTCCTGAGCATCTTATTTTCAATACTACTTGTCATTCGTTAATTAGCCGAATTCTCTGCCCACTTAACTACCACTCTAACATTCAGTATTTCATACAAGGATTAAAGGTCATATCATCGTTCGCTAAGCATATCAGGAACTTCATAATGAAACACATTCAGACTTTCCACCACTGTTGAGTTTCTTCCCATGAAAAATTCATGTTTTTTTCGTTAGCATGAATACAGTTTTAGGCGGTATTTAACCTATCAACTACCGGATGATTGCCTGGTTAAAGCCTCAAACACTACCCACTCTTCTAAGCCAGCTAATCAACGGCTGGCCCCAAACAGATTTCTCCAAGGCACACGGACATGTAATTAATTCTTTGGTAAAAAGAAGTACAGCTATATACTTAGAACAAAATTCCACTAACAACTTTGCCTCTTCCTCACTTTTACTCAATTTTATTGTTTTCTATGTAAGTTCTAGTACACTGTATATGAGTCATTTGATGGAATAAATGCAGTCGTCTTACTTGATAGGATGTTAGATATTCCGCACAGTGGAGGCCCATCTCATCGAGAGAAGATGAGCAGAAGTAGGTGTGTAAATATTTTCTCAGATTTAATTTAGTAAATAATTGATTTAATTTAATAAAGAGAAGTTTCCCGTTTATCGAATGTACTTATGTTACTTTGGAAAAAACTGCACTCGTCAATTGTTACCTTTTCGGTATCTGTTTTCTGGTGCATTCATTCGATGGGGGTCAATTCGAGGTGCAACCTCGAGACATGGCTGTCCAAATGAAATGTCTGATTAAGTGAAATAGTTCTCGTTTATTTCAATGCGACAATAAAACTGCTCGATCACTCAATTAGTAACCGGGTGAAATGACATTGCTTTCACCAAGTTCAAATATATATGTTTTTCCCTGAGTAATTCTCGCTATAACAATTGATAATAGCTAATAATGACAACATGATAAAATTGGGACATCGTTTATAACCTTCTCTTTGCCTTATTTGATTCGCTTTCATTCCGAATCATTTTGCTATTGCAAATTTGTCACGCCAGCATGATATAAATTTTTCTCGCACTCTTTCTCTTTGTATTTCTCCTCTCTTTCGATCTATATCGCTCCTGCCTGTCTATCATTGTTCACATTCATTTTCAGTCTCTTTAATTCATCTAACATGACAAATTTATAATACAAGTGTCCTTCTTAAAGAGGAACACAATTCCAGAAGATGTCGGGTCTTGCGTGTTTTCATCTATCTCTCATGACTAAAATAGGTTTCTGTATATACTTATTTATGTATATATATAATTTATTTATATTAACATATTCGTTTATTTATTTATACTCACATACACACTCACCGTTATTTCTGAAGCAATTATAGAAATAATTTTATAGAAAGGTAAGAAAAGATACTGGAAGAATTTTTTCCATTTAGGCGGTGGAAGAAGCAAGAAGAAGATAGTAAGGGAAATAACTATAGCAAGGAAAGATTTCTATCCGATGAAGCAAGTATTTTCGACAATTAACACTAACCTTACCATGAGAAAGTATCTGAAAAACTTATTTGTGGAGCCGCCTTTCAACTGATTTGAAACTTGAACAATGGGAGCCACAGATTGAAAGTATGATGTTGTGAGAAAATTTTTAAAATTAAATACATAGACATTTTAAATAGAAAATAAGTATTTTAAATATATGAGATGTTAATAAAATAATATGAGCTCGTATATATACAATAATATAGCAGACTTCGTACCTGTTGCAATTAACCATTTACTAACACTTCAAAGTTTTGAAATAATATAAAATGACATGGAGGTATTTTTATTGTTATTATTTAGTTGTAGTAATAGCTAATGTATAGTAGTCGTTATAAAATATTTTGTTGATAATCTTTATCCCCGTAGATAAAAGTGGAAAACTTTATATCCAATGGGACTAGCTTTCCGTTAACGAAAAATATGGGTCAGAAGTGATAGCTATATTATACAACTAATGAAGTAGCCCCGGTCATATTGGCGAGGAAAGATAATTCTTTTATTGACTGATCAAGGCCTCCGTACTCATTTATTTTTCTGTCACCCTTTTCAACCAAAAAATAGCAAAGCCACGCTATTGTCCGAGAACATGCATTAGTATTGATTCGAGTTGGGTTATTTACTTAAAAGTAAAATATTGTAATAAGTTGCATTAGAAAACTCAACTCAGCGAAGTTTTTACAAGAAAAGTATCTTTGACCATCATCAAATATACATTTTCAGGGTCACTTGGTTCTGTCGTTTTGTTTATATGTCGGCAAACCGTCCTCTAAAATGAGATTTAATTTTCCTAGTAGGATTAAGATATCGTCGAGAGTCGTTTGATCTCCGATGTTTCCACGTTATCCGATGTCACAGCAAGCGATGTTTCCTATGCCTATAAAACTCAGTAAAGAGTATTTCACTCCAAGCATTGGAATTCACGAATAAGGTGCGATTAGAACTTCCAACCTTCATGTTATCCGACTGACGGTATGTTATTCATGAATCCGCCCGACGGAGTGGGCCAATGATTCAATGAGCCATTCATTCAAACTCGCATTTCTTTTCAGTGATCGCCAATCAATCTTTTAGTCATTTATAATTAGAATGCGTTACTAATCATAATATGGCTAAACATATCCCTACTCGATATTCCCAACTGACCGAATGACTGTCAGTTGGGAATATCTAGTGAACTGAGATGGTTGGAAAGGAAAGAGAGGAGGGGTCGTCTGCCGCATGTCCTCAGTTGGACGGCTTTGCAAAGGAATTTGACACCAATGAGGTGACCATGTTTATGATCGCGTCACCTCAAAAACGATGGAGGAAACCATCTCAAAATACTTTGTGAAGAACATTAAACATGGTGTCCAGGATGAAAAATCGTGTCAACTACGGATGTCGTGTCCAGCATCGTGGTAATCTTCTTCCACGTCCAACTTCCGTGTTCGTCATCTCACGAAAACCTTGTGGAGCAAAATTAACAGAGTCAGTACCATCTTTGAGTCATTCTATTGTACTCATTATACGTAGTAACTACTTCGCGAATAAATCAAAGCAGGTTGCGTAGAAATTTGTGTTTTAATAAGGGGATGGGTAGCTCTAAAGGAAAGTGACTCACAGATGATATCGGATCAGCCAATGGTATATGGATGATGTCATGCCTCATCTGTTATGCGCTTTTTTGGGTATTGTCATAGAGGAAATAAGAAAGTGACTACTAATATAACTTTGGAATATGCGGGTAGTTAAATGTTATATCCGAAGAACGGAGTAATGAATTTTTTTTTACCTTACATATAACTCACAGATTCACAACTTCTGGGAACCTCGGTGCGATATACGAGGATGTCCGCTATCACTGGGGAGAGGGGTGAGCCCATAGCCGCCCTTGGCATCGTTCATAGAAACCCAATTCCAGAGGAAGTAGGAGTTCCTAAGGCAGTACTCTTATTATTTGAGGAAAGTCCTGTGGAGTCCCGTCTGATGTGAACTCTTTTATGATCTCCGCTGAATCTTGAAACGGGACGCGGGTGCGTCTATTGAGTTAACCATTGGTCCGAGTAGTACTCCATCTTTGTGCACTTTCGGTAATCCGTATAGTGTTGGTGGCTTGACTGCAGACGAAAGCAGACATTTTTGTTATTCCAATGAAATGGATGTCTTCTTTATTGTGGGCTCCTTATCATCCTCTCCGTTTAACTGAAAGATGCAGTAAATGAACATAAAGCAGGACGAAAGAAGAATGTAGGGATATTTTTCCGCATGATGTGATACCTCTTTCATGTCCAAGGAAACGATGGAGAAGCATTCGAAAACCATGTTAGAACCGGCCGCACGGAAGTTAAGCAGGCAATCATTTATATGGAGAAGGTAGAAGCGGAGTATTAAATTTATAAAGTTTTCCTAAGAGAGATTTTAGAGCATTTTTGATGAATAACTCTTTCGTGAGGACCAGCTACTCCATTTAATTTTGCTTCATTTTGAATCTCCAAACTTTTTATTGTAATAACAATTATGTTACACTCATATGTCAATGAAACATTCTTTTTTCTCTGCATTGTTTCATGAAACATTTGTAAATATTTTCATGATTCTTTCTGAAAACGGTCCATCATAAAATCCAGCTTTTTAAAAATAAAAATCTGCCATAGGTTTTAAAATGTTTCCTTTTAATTCCTCCCCAATGAACAAGTCATCTTCACTTGCAGAGCGGTGGATATTCTGACTGAATGAGGAATGAATTAGTTGCGTTTATACCCTAAGAAGCAAGTAGGTTAAATATCTTGTTCGTTTCAATGAACAAAGTTAATGACTAGGAGATTTTTTATGAAAATTAAAATCATTAAATTATTTCCAATACAAAAACCGTCACAAAACCAATGCCTATTCAAAACCATTTTGGATAGGCATCCATACCTCATGCACCGCCTTTGTCTATAGGCAATATTTAAGCTAGTTGTGATTTACACGATGCCTGCACACCAGGGGTTATATTTTTCTGAGACAGCCATAACAAAGAAATACATAAAGGTGTTAACTCAGAACAAAAGTAATTTTCTTTAGCAGTATAAATGGGAATAATTTAAAATGATTGAATTAAAGTGGGATAAATCAATTTTACTTTTTATTTGACTTTTCATTCAAAATTTCATTTGATTTGAAAATTCATAGTAGTGTCCCATCCATCGTAATTGACCATGGGGCTCATTTGTTAAATGAGGGTAGAGCTCATCTAGAACAATACCAAACGGCTTAGTGAATAGTTCCTTGATGCATAAATTTTCACAAGCCGCGGTGAGAAAATTTCCTTTTCGTGTGCCTCCTTCGGTTTCCTAGAAAACCTGGTACACAGAAGATTACTCTGCTCGGGTTCTAGCTATAGGTGTCCAGAGGCTTCACCGGGACTTGAACCCCCGCTCCCTGTTCAGTAGTCAAGCTCTCTACTCACTGAGATACCACTGCTAATCCCATATGATAAAATAAAAAAGTCCAAATCATGAAATCACACGTAATACGAACAACATGCCCTTGCATTCATCGTCGGAAATCATTTGACAACGTGAAATGATCTTAAATATTTTTGCCAATTTCCAATTTTATTATTCATAAATTCATATAGGTAATTCGAATTACCTTCACTCTTAACATAATTCCTTAGTATCTTTTCTATAATGTGTAGAATATATGGCGGAGCTACTATTACATTTTAACCTTAAACATGGGCATACCAGTTAGAGAGCCTCACAGTTTTATCTGTATTTCATCTAAGTTGCGGTATACTAAGTGAGAAACTATGAGTATATACGATTTATTAATTTGTATGGATTAGTGCAAGTTGTTAGGTTTGAAAATCGGTAAACTTTTAATACGAAAAATTGAGTAAGCAAATGAATTTATCTTTAATAAGCCTAAGCGGAAATCGTTTGCATTTATCAGAAGGATACGCACCAAACGAAAAGCAATTGGAAAGCACACCTTGATATTTCACTCCTAAGGGGAACAGGATAAGACGAGAACAGAACAAGACCTCTAAATAAAGACGAATCAATTCCAGATGAAATTGGTGACCTGGCTGTAATATCGTGCAAAAGGACTCACGGGGAGTGTAATTTCTTGCGCTCTCAGGTATTCTAGGTGTTGGGACAGAGGTCATGGAAATCCGTGGTGAAGCATCATTCTTAAATCAGGGTCAGAATTGGTAAGATATATAATAGTTGCGCTTTTAAATAGAGATTTACAATCGGGAGCAAATGGAAAAAATAAGAAACATTTACTGCTCAATAATGAGGTCGATTCCAATGAAAAAATCATCACGTTAATTTGTTGATAGGCATACAGCTGAAACCATATATTATATATATAGTTATATATAAAATGTTTATAAGATAGACAGGAAACGGACAGAAACACACAGAAAGAACGGCACAGTTAAAACTTACGCAATATTTCGAGCATTTCAACTCGTCTTCAAGCTTGAAGGTAGAC